>JARQWZ010004179.1:80000-121843 GCA_033150135.1 Gobio occitaniae
TAAGTCATGTTCATTGTGCTTTATGACACCTACAGAAAATAAACAGAGTTTTCCAGTAACAGATCTGTGCTCCAAACCAGATTTATTTCAATAAAACACTGGAGATGAAGCTCAGATTCATTGATTAATGATCTTATCTCTGGAAGCACACATTACTGCCACACGCTTGACATAATCAGAGGAAAAGATAAACATTATGACAAACAAAGTCATAATTATCAGATTAAAAACTATTATTGACTATTATTGGCAATATTAGTGATAATTAGGACAAACTATGATCATTTAAACATTTTATATCAAAACTAGGGGACAAAAAGTCAAAATGATGAGATAAAAGTTGAAATTACGGTAAAAAAGTAGAAATATGATGAATATGACATCACAATTATAACATACAAAGTGATAATTATGACAAAAAGTTAAAATTAGGACAAGTATAACATACAAATTAAGGGACAAATATAAATTATGAGATGAAAAGTTGAAACTGACAAAAAAATGTATTAAAAAGTAACAATTATGGCAATATAAGTGATGATTTCAACATTTTATATCAAAACTAGGGCACAGTTATAATTATGAGAAAAAAGTTGAAATGATGGCATAAAAAGTCATAATTATAACATACAAAGTGAACATTTTTTAGATTTTATATCATAACTAGGACATAAAAAGTTAAAATTAGGACAGTATAAAAGATGAGATGGAAAAACTGACAAACAATCACAATTATGAGATGAAAAAGAAACAACGTTGACATTATGGCAATATCAGTGATAATTAGGACATACAAAGTCATAATTTTGACATTTTATTTTGTCTAAATTTTTACTAAATACTAAAATTGAAACCGAAAAACAAAAAACAAAATTATGAGGTTTAAAAAAGTAAAAAAATAATGGCATTTTGGCAATATAAGTCATAATTATGACATACAAAGTCATATTTTATATCATTACAAGGACATACAAAGTCAAAATAATAACATACTAAATGATAATTATGACATAAATAGTTAAGATTAGGACATGGTGAGTATAAATTATGAAACAAAAAGATCTAAATTATGAGATAGAAGTAAAAATATGCCTTTATGGCAATATAAGTGATAATTAGGGCATACAAAGTAACAGTTTTGACATTTTATATCACAACTAGGACACAAAAAGTCTAAATTGTAATATAGTGAGTGATAATTACGACATAAAAAGTTCAAATTAGGACATACTGAGTATAAATTATGAGATAGAAGTAAAAATATGCCATTATGGCAATTTAAATGATAATTATGACACACAAAGTCATATTTTATATCATTACAAGGACATACAAAGTCAAAATTATAACATACTAAATGATAATTGTGACATAAATAGTTAAGATTAGGACATACTGAGTATAAATTATTAAACAAAAAGATCTAAATTATGAGATAGAAGTAAAAATCTGCCTTTATGGCAATATAAGTGATAATTAGGGAATACAGTAACAAACAGTTTTGACATTTTATATCACAACTAGGACACAGAAAGTCTAAATTATAATATAGTGAGTGATAATTAGGACATAAATAGTTAAAATTAGGACATACTGAGATACTGTAAAATTACTGACATACTGTATAAATTATGAGATGAAAAGTTGAAACTGACAAAAAAAATTTGATTAAAAAGTAACAGTTATGGCAATATAAGTGATGGTTTCAACATTTTATATCAAAACTAGGGCACAAAGAGTCATAATTATGAGAAATTATGACATAAAAAGTCATAATTATAACATACAAAGTGAAATTTTTTAGATTTTATATCATAACTAGGACATAAAAAGTTACAATTAGGACAGTATAAATGATGAGTCTAAATTATAATATAGTGAGTGATAATTATGACAAGGTTAAAATTAAGACATACTGAGTATAAATTATGAGATGAAAAGTTGAAACGGACAAAAAATTCAAAATTATGAGATAAAAGTCAAAACTATGCCATTAAATGAAAATTAGGACATACAGTTTATTTTAATAAATGACAGTTTTGCCATTTTATATCATTACTAGGACATAAAGATTACCATTGTGTGTCCATCAGCTCGTGTGTGTGTGTGTGTGTGTGTGTGTGTGTCCGTCCTCATCAGCTTGTGTGTGTGTGTGTGTCCGTCCTCATCAGCTTGTGTGTGTGTGTGTGTGTGTGTGTGTGTGTGTGTGTGTGTCCGTCCTCATCAGCTTGTGTGTGTGTGTGTGTGTGTGTGTGTGTGTGTGTCCGTCCTCATCAGCTTGTGTGTGTGCGTGTGTGTGTCCATCCTCATCAGCTTGTGTGTGTGTGTGTGTGTGTGTGTGTCCATCCTCATCAGCTCGTGTGTGTGTGTGTGTGTGTCCATCCTCATCAGCTTGTGTGTGTGTGTGTGTGTGTGTGTGTGTGTGTGTGTCCATCCTCATCAGCTCGTGTGTGTGTGTGTGTGTGTGTCCATCCTCATCAGCTCGTGTGTGTGTGTGTGTGTCCATCCTCATCAGCTTGTGTGTGTGTGTGTGTGTGTCCATCCTCATCAGCTTGTGTGTGTGTGTGTGTGTGTCCATCCTCATCAGCTCGTGTGTGTGTGTGTGTGTGTGTCCATCCTCATCAGCTCGTGTGTGTGTGTGTGTGTCCATCCTCATCAGCTTGTGTGTGTGTGTCATAAATATGACTTAGTATGTCATAATTTCTACTTTTTATCTCATAAAATGTCATAATTTCTGCTTTTCAACTCATAAAATGTCATAATTTCTACTTTTATCTCATAAATATGAATTTGTCATAATTTCTACTTTTGTCTAATAAAATGTCATATTTTCAACTTTCATCTCATTAATGACTTAGAATGTCATAATTTCTACTTTTCATCTCATAAATATGACTTTGTATGTCACAATTTCTGCTTTTTCAACTGCTGTGTGTGTGTGTGTGTGTGTGTGTGTGTGTGTGTGTGTGTGTGTGTGTGTGTGCGCCTCCGCCTCAGTTCCTCCTGCTGGTCTTGATGGTCTGTCCGCTGTGGCGCGGGCTCTTCTCCTGCGGGCTCTTCTCCTGCGGGCTCTTCTCCTGCGGGCTCTTCTCCTGCGGGCTCTTCTCCGCGGGCCGCCTGCCCCAGTGCCCCCAGTGCCCCCCCCAGCGCCGCAGGATCCCGCCGATGCGCCGCCTCAGCTTCCCGTGCCCCAGCGCCACCACCATCGGACTGAAGCCCACGAACAGCGAGGCGGAGAAGTGTGCCACGGTCAGCAGGCCCTCGGCGTGTGCCCCCCCGTTGTGGTTGTAGTAGGTGACAGCGGCGACCTGCAGAACCCAGCAGCCCACGAACAGCGCCACCAGGGCCATGATCACGTGACCCGCCTTCCGCTCGCTGGAGCCCTGCAGCTCCACCCCGCCCGCCGCCACCGCCCGCAGGTGCTTGGCCAGCGCGTGCAGCGTGGCGAGGTTGGCGCCCACCATCAGGATCAGCGGCAGCACCTCGTTGAGCGCCAGCGAGGCGGAGGCGAAGGCGTGGCCCTGGCGGGCGCTGGGGAACTCCCACACGCAGCCCAGCAGCGGGCGGGTGGTGCAGCTGATCACCATCAGCTCCACCGTGGCGTTCCCGCGCACCCGGGTGGTGTAGACCAGCGCGGGCAGAGAGAACAGCAGGTTCACTGCCCACACGCCGGCCAGCAGCGCCCACACCCGCACCCGCTCGCGCCGCTGCCCCTGCGGCCCCATGGAGACGTGTGCCCGCCGCAGGGTGGCGCAGTGGAAGCCGCTGAGGGCCAGGGTCACCCAGCAGCCCACCGCCCGCCACCACACCCACAGCAGCATGAGCAGGCGGCACCAGCCCGCCGACAGCCACACCTCCAGGCCCAGGTCCGAGGCGAAGATGGGCACCGTGCGGAAGAGCGAGGTCAGCAGGTTCGCCAGGCACAGGTTCACCAGGATGATGTCAGAGGGCGGCAGGTGGCGGGCGGAGCTCTCCTTCGACACCTGGAACACCTGACAAACCACACGCCATCATGTGACCACTCCATCTCAGTGTGACATCACTGCTTCATCTCATAAATATCATCTAGTATGTCATCATTTCTGCTTTTCAACTCATAAAATGTCATATTTTCAACTTTTATCTCATAAATATGACTTAGTATATCATCATTTCTACTTTTCATCTACAACCCCAAATCAGAAAAAGTTGGGACAGTATGGAAAACGCAAAAAAAATAAAAGAAGAAGTGATTTCTAAATTTACTTTGACTTGTATTTCATTGCAGACAATATGAACACAAAATATTTCATGTTTTGTCTGGTCAACTTCATGTCATTTGTAAATATGCATCCTTTCCTGTCATTGAGACCTGCAACACATTTCAAAAAAAGTTGGGACAGGAGCAGTTTAGGGCTAGTAATGAGGTAAAATGGTTAAATAATGATGTGATTTGAAACAGGTGATGTCAACAGGTGATTGTAATTATGATTTGGTACAAAAGCAGCATCCAAGAAAGGTCTAATCCTTTAGGAGCAAAGATGGGCCGAGGATCACCAGTTTGCCAACAAATACGTGAGAAAATGATTGAAATTTTAAAAACAATGTTCCTCAAAGAAAGATAGGAAGAGATTTGGATATTTCACATTCAACAGTGCATAACATAATTAAAAGATTCAAGGAATCTGGAGGAATTTCAGTGCGTAAAGGACAAGGGGTCAAGCCTAAGCTGAACAACCGTGACCTCCGACCCCTCAGGCGGCACTGCATCAAGAATCGTCATCATCTAGAAGCGACATCACCACATGGGCTCAGGAATACTTTGGCAACCTTTGTCAAGTACCACAATACGTAGTTACATCCACAAATGCCAGTTCAAACTGTACTGTGGCAAAAGGAAGCCCTATGTTAACAGTGTCCAGAAGCGCCGTCGACTTCTCTGGGCTCGAGGCATCTGGGATGGACCATCACACAGTGGAAACGTGTACTGTGCTCAGATGAATCAGTATTTCAGGTGTTTTTTGGGAGGAATGGACGCCGTGTGCGCCGGACCAAAGAAGAAAAGGATCATCCAGACTGTTACCAGCAACAAGTCCAGAAGCCAGGGTCTGTCATGGTCTGGGGTTGTGTCAGTGCCCTTGGCAAAGGTAACTTGCACTTCTGTGAAGGCACCATTAATGCTGAAAAGTACATCGAGATTTTGGAGCATAATATGCTGCCTTCAAGAAGACATCTTTTCCAGGGACGTCCATGCATATTTCAACAAGACAATGCAAAAGCACATTCTGCACACATTCTGCAGTCCTGGCTGCGGAGGAAGAGGGTTCGGGCACTTGACTGGCCTGCCTCAGTCCTGACCTGTCTCCAATAGAGAATGTGGACAACGAAGACCCCGAACTGTTGCCCACCTTAAGACTTGTTTGCAGGAAGAATGGGACAAAATTACACCTGAAACACTTCATCACTTGGTGTCTTCAGTCCCTAAACGTCTTTTAAGTGTTGTGAAAAGGAATGGCAACATTACAAAGTGGTAAATGCTTTACTGTCCCAACTTTTTTTGAAATGTGTTGCAGGTCTGAATGACAGGAAAGGATGCATATTTACAAATGATATGAAGTTGACCAGACAAAACATGAAATATTTTGTGTTCATATTGTCTGCAATGAAATACAAGTCAAAGTAAATTTAGAAATCACTTCTTCTTTTATTTTTTTTGCGTTTTCCATACTGTCCCAACTTTTTCTGATTTGGGGTTGTACTAAAATGTCATGATATCTGCTTTTCAACTCATAAAATGTCATATTTTCAACTTTTATCTCATAAATATGACTTAGTATGTCATCATTTCTGCTTTTCATCTCATAAAATGTCATAATTTCAACTTTCAACTCATAAATAGGACTTAGTATGTCATAATTTCTACTTTTCATCTCATAAAATGTCTTAATTTCTGCTTTTCAACGCATAAAATGTCATATTTTCAACTCATAAATATGAGTTAGAATGTCATCATTTCTACTTTTCATCTGATAAAATGTCATATTTTCAACTTGTATCTCATAAATATGACAGAGTATGTCCTAACTTCGACTGTTCCTGTAATTATGATTGACAGTCAGACTGATAGTTGTCTCACCACACAGATGACCAGGATGTTTCCTATGATCCCGGAGAACACCAGCAGGCCGAAGAGGATGGCGTCCACCGTCAGGACCTCAGACATGTCTGTCTGTCTGTCCGTCTGTCTCACGTCTGTCTGTCCGTCTGGACGCGCGCTCTGTCCATGGTCGTTGTGTCGCGCGCGCTCGCCTCAGCGCGGGATATAAACGCACGCGCACACGCTCAGATGCCTCGCGTTATCAGGCTCCATTAAACTCTGCAGTTCTTCAGGCTTTCGAGGCCTTTGGGATTTTAATCATTAATCAATTATTAAATGCATGAGTGGCGATAAACTCAGTTTAATGATAGTGTGAAGTTAAGCGTCCAGCGGTCAGTGAAACTGCAGGACACTTTCTATCGACTTCAACTATGTTGTTTTTGGCGCTTACATTTTTGTTGTTTTATTAATTGATTTGTGTTTAATAGTTAATTTAGCTTTTAATGTGGTGTTTCGCGGCTGACAGGGAAGGTTCTCGTTATGAGCAAACGTTCGTTAGTAACGCTCGTTTTCCCGCCGAAATGTTAGTTGGACGTGTGTGTTCCAATGTTCGTTAAATTAAAATTCAATATAATAAAATACATAAAATAAATTCAAATTCAAAAAGTAAAATGTCCCTAATGTTTGAAGAATGATAAATGTAATGTCCCCTTAACGTTTTATTTATTTATTTAAGAAATAACGTTTTCACAACTTAATGGGAACGTCGGCGCAACGTTCTTAGATCATAACTGGGTAAATGAGAAGTGTGACAGCGCGTTTAAATGTGTTGTGGTGTTGTGTAGGTCTCGATGTTCGTGTCTGAACGGAAACTTTGATATTTCCCGGAGAGTCTGATGAATGTGTGTGTGCTGACGCCCTCAGGGTCTCGTTATCTCTGCTTCATCATTAGAGAAGCGCTGACTCGATCCTCCAGCTCATCTGCGTGTGTGTGTGTGTGTGTGTGTGTGTGTGACTCGATCAGCTCTTTCTGTGCGCGCGCACGTCACTCTTACGCAGGTGTGCCAGCCTCTGTTATTTACCTGAAGAGCTTCTGATGATTCAGTGCTGATCATTAATGCTCTGAAGATTTCCCTCTGGGTCTCTGAGAAGTGCTTCAATATGTTGTTGAACTACCGCTTATGAACACTAGATGGCGCCATATTCAAACTTCAAACACAGCGAAGAAGCACAAACACTAAATTAATGCTAAATGAATTACACAAACAGAGGCTGAATCCGACATCGACCATAAACCCTCACTAGGGCACTCTTAAACCGCCACCTGTTGTTCTATAAACCTAACATGGCGGAAATTATAATAGAATAAATAGTATTATATTGCAAATTCTCTCTCTATACACCATCAGGCATAACATTATTATTATTGACGGTGAATAACACTGATGATCTGATATTAGGCAGCAAGTGAACATTTTGTCCTCAGAGTTGATGTGTTAGAAGCAGGAAAAATGGGCAAGCGTGAGGATTTGAGCGAGTTTGACAAGAGCCAGATTGTGACGGATAGAGGACTGGGTCAGAGCATCTCCAAAACTGCAGCTCTTGTGGGGTGTTCCCGGTCTGCAGTGGCCAGTCTCTATCAAAAGTGGAGGACCAGTGGAGAACCGGCCACAGGGTCATGGAGGACCAGTGGAGAACCGGCCACAGGGTCATGGAGGACCAGTGGAGAACCGGTCATGGAGGACCAGTGGAGAACCGGCCACAGGGTCATGAAGGACCAGTGGAGAACCGGCCACAGGGTCATGAAGGACCAGTGGAGAACCGGCCACAGGGTCATGGAGGACCAGTGGAGAACCGGCCACAGGGTCATGAAGGACCAGTGGAGAACCGGCCACAGGGTCATGGAGGACCAGTGGAGAACCGGCCACAGGGTCATGGAGGACCAGTGGAGAACCGGCCACAGGGTCATGGAGGACCAGTGGAGAACCGGCCACAGGGTCATGGAGGACCAGTGGAGAACCGGCCACAGGGTCATGGAGGACCAGTGGAGAACCGGCCACAGGGTCATGGAGGACCAGTGGAGAACCGGCCACAGGGTCATGGAGGACCAGTGGAGAACCAGCCACAGGGTCATGGAGGACCAGTGGAGAACCGGCCACAGGGTCATGAAGGACCAGTGGAGAACCGGCCACAGGGTCATGAAGGACCAGTGGAGAACCGGCCACAGGGTCATGAAGGACCAGTGGAGAACCGGCCACAGGGTCATGGAGGACCAGTGGAGAACCGGCCACAGGGTCATGAAGGACCAGTGGAGAACCGGCCACAGGGTCATGGAGGACCAGTGGAGAACCGGCCACAGGGTCATGAAGACCAGTGGAGAACCGGCCACAGGGTCATGAAGGACCAGTGGAGAACCGGCCACAGGGTCATGGAGGACCAGTGGAGAACCGGCCACAGGGTCATGAAGGACCAGTGGAGAACCGGCCACAGGGTCATGGAGGAACAGTGGAGAACCGGCCACAGGGTCATGGAGGACCAGTGGAGAACCGGCCACAGGGTCATGAAGGACCAGTGGAGAACCGGCCACAGGGTCATGAAGGACCAGTGGAGAACCGGCCACAGGGTCATGGAGGACCAGTGGAGAACCGGCCACAGGGTCATGGAGGACCAGTGGAGAACCGGCCACAGGGTCATGGAGGACCAGTGGAGAACCGGCCACAGGGTCATGGAGGACCAGTGGAGAACCGGCCACAGGGTCATGGAGGACCAGTGGAGAACCGGCCACAAGGTCATGGAGGACCAGTGGAGAACCGGCCACAGGGTCATGAAGGACCAGTGGAGAACCGGCCACAGGGTCATGAAGGACCAGTGGAGAACCGGCCACAGGGTCATGGAGGACCAGTGGAGAACCGGCCACAGGGTCATGGAGGACCAGTGGAGAACCGGCCACAGGGTCATGGAGGACCAGTGGAGAACCGGCCACAGGGTCATGAAGGACCAGTGGAGAACCGGCCACAGGGTCATGAAGGACCAGTGGAGAACCGGCCACAGGATCATGAAGGACCAGTGGAGAACCGGCCACAGGGTCATGGAGGACCAGTGAAGAACCGGCCACAGGGTCATGGAGGACCAGTGGAGAACCGGCCACAGGGTCATGGAGGACCAGTGGAGAACCGGCCACAGGGTCATGAAGGACCAGTGGAGAACCGGCCACAGGGTCATGAAGGACCAGTGGAGAACCGGCCACAGGGTCATGAAGGACCAGTGGAGAACCGGCCACAGGGTCATGGAGGACCAGTGGAGAACCGGCCACAGGGTCATGGAGGACCAGTGGAGAACCGGCCACAGGGTCATGAAGGACCAGTGGAGAACCGGCCACAGGGTCATGAAGGACCAGTGGAGAACCGGCCACAGGGTCATGGAGGACCAGTGGAGAACCGGCCACAGGGTCATGAAGGACCAGTGGAGAACCGGCCACAGGGTCATGGAGGACCAGTGGAGAACCGGCCACAGGGTCATGGAGGACCAGTGGAGAACCGGCCACAGGGTCATGGAGGACCAGTGGAGAACCGGCCACAGGGTCATGAAGGACCAGTGGAGAACCGGCCACAGGGTCATGGAGGACCAGTGGAGAACCGGCCACAGGGTCATGAAGGACCAGTGGAGAACCGGCCACAGGGTCATGGAGGACCAGTGGAGAACCGGCCACAGGGTCATGGAGGACCAGTGGAGAACCGGCCACAAGGTCATGGAGGACCAGTGGAGAACCGGCCACAGGGTCATGAAGGACCAGTGGAGAACCGGCCACAGGGTCATGAAGGACCAGTGGAGAACCGGCCACAGGGTCATGGAGGACCAGTGGAGAACCGGCCACAGGGTCATGGAGGACCAGTGGAGAACCGGCCACAGGGTCATGAAGGACCAGTGGAGAACCGGCCACAGGGTCATGGAGGACCAGTGGAGAACCGGCCACAGGGTCATGGAGGACCAGTGGAGAACCGGCCACAGGGTCATGGAGGACCAGTGGAGAACCGGCCACAGGGTCATGAAGGACCAGTGGAGAACCGGCCACAGGGTCATGAAGGACCAGTGGAGAACCGGCCACAGGGTCATGAAGGACCAGTGGAGAACCGGCCACAGGATCATGAAGGACCAGTGGAGAACCGGCCACAGGGTCATGGAGGACCAGTGGAGAACCGGCCACAGGGTCATGGAGGACCAGTGGAGAACCGGCCACAGGGTCATGGAGGACCAGTGGAGAACCGGCCACAGGGTCATGAAGGACCAGTGGAGAACCGGCCACAGGGTCATGAAGGACCAGTGGAGAACCGGCCACAGGGTCATGAAGGACCAGTGGAGAACCGGCCACAGGGTCATGGAGGACCAGTGGAGAACCGGCCACAGGGTCATGGAGGACCAGTGGAGAACCAGCCACAGGGTCATGAAGGACCAGTGGAGAACCGGCCACAGGGTCATGAAGGACCAGTGGAGAACCGGCCACAGGGTCATGAAGCCCAGTGGAGAACCGGCCACAGGGTCATGGAGGACCAGTGGAGAACCGGCCACAGGGTCATGAAGGACCAGTGGAGAACCGGCCACAGGGTCATGGAGGACCAGTGGAGAACCGGCCACAGGGTCATGAAGGACCAGTGGAGAACCGGCCACAGGGTCATGGAGAACCAGTGGAGAACCGGCCACAGGGTCATGAAGGACCAGTGGAGAACCGGCCACAGGGTCATGAAGGACCAGTGGAGAACCGGCCACAGGGTCATGGAGGACCAGTGGAGAACCGGCCACAGGGTAATGGAGGACCAGTGGAGAACCGGCCACAGGGTCATGAAGGACCAGTGGAGAACCGGCCACAGGGTCATGAAGGACCAGTGGAGAACCGGCCACAGGGTCATGGAGGACCAGTGGAGAACCGGCCACAGGGTCATGGAGGACCAGTGGAGAACCGGCCACAGGGTCATGGAGGACCAGTGGAGAACCGGCCACAGGGTCATGAAGGACCAGTGGAGAACCGGCCACAGGGTCATGAAGGACCAGTGGAGAACCGGCCACAGGGTCATGAAGGACCAGTGGAGAACCGGCCACAGGGTCATGAAGGACCAGTGGAGAACCGGCCACAGGGTCATGAAGGACCAGTGGAGAACCGGCCACAGGGTCATGGAGGACCAGTGGAGAACCGGCCACAGGGTCATGGAGGACCAGTGGAGAACCGGCCACAGGGTCATGGAGGACCAGTGGAGAACCGGCCACAGGGTCATGGAGGACCAGTGGAGAACCGGCCACAGGGTCATGGAGGACCAGTGGAGAACCGGCCACAGGGTCATGAAGGACCAGTGGAGAACCGGCCACAGGGTCATGGAGGACCAGTGGAGAACCGGCCACAGGGTCATGAAGGACCAGTGGAGAACCGGCCACAGGGTCATGGAGGACCAGTGGAGAACCGGCCACAGGGTCATGGGCAGCCGAGGCTCATTGATGCCCGTGGGGAGCGAAGGCTGGCCTGTGTGGGGAATACAAATGATATATTAATCCACTATTAGAACCTGTTAACATCTGTGTTTCACCCACTTAGTAATTTTTAAATAATAATTTGACAGCAACATTAAATGTTTGGCATACTTTTGGGAGGTCAGGAGCATTAACAGCATCTGCATCATTTGTTTTTGGGCATATGTGTTATTATTTACCATCCTGTTGGGAAAAATGGGTACAAAAAGTACCTTTACTTAATAATCAAGACATTCTATTCATCAATAATTGTTTTGTTATTTTTTCGAGAATAAAAAAAATACTATGATTGCATAATAAACTAAACAGGAAAAGTTCATTATTGTTTAACATTTACATTATTAACATTTTGTTATAACTATATGTCCCTAAGAGGGTGGAATACCTTCACAGTCTCCGAACAATACCTATAATTATTATAATTATATAGTCCCTGAGCTTGACCAATTTCCTAATAGTTAAATTTGCCACTCGGTAGAATACTAAAAAACAACAACATGAAAACCCTTTATGAAGCCATAATTTTACTGGAAAACAGGAAGGACCAAAAACATGAAATAAGCCTAAATGTAAAACAACAACATGAGGCTAATCTTCCCCAACACGGTTCATTTCATTCACGATAGAGCATATTTCTAAAAAAAATGGTAAGTCTTTTGTAGAATTTAGTTGATGAAATATCTGGTTCATGACAGAGATATAGCGAGAATGAATGAAAAGCGAGAGGATGTGTGATAATAGTGATTAAAACGCGCGCCGCGCGCACACAGACACATGCGCGCTCTCGCTCGGCGGCTGTGCAGCGGAAGGTTTTCTCTGAGGTAATCTTTACATCTCCATCTTTACTCGCATCAAATCACTATCAGGCGGGTTAATGGTGTCAGTCGATGTTGTTTTAGCTGTAGTATTCAGAGATCCAGCCGTGATTGTGTTCTCGAGGCCGGTGTCGCTGTTTGAGATCGGTTCATTCTGGGCTCTTTTTCTCTCTTGCAGGTCGTCGCGCGCACCGCTGTGATGGCGACCGCACGCGCTCCGGTATTCTCCGCATCTGTGAATATTTAAGCCATAAATCAGACATGGCGCGCCGTGAGGGATCGGTTGTCCTCCGCTGCTGCTTCGCGGTTCTGCTGCTTCTGAGCAGCGCTTTACCGAACCGGACCAGCGGCGCCCGTGATGCGCAATACAGTAATAACACCAATAAAGACTCTGAGCGGATACCAAAGCTACAGGACAACAGCACTACTGTGAGACAGTGGCATGTATTGGGGGAAGTCGGGCCGCTGTGCGCCTACCGCACTCTTGACGCCGGTGACCCGGGGCGTCTGTGCTTCCGGTACACCCAACCGGACTTCAGGTGCGCCCGCGCTTCCTGTCGACAGGTGAGCTCACCCGATGGACAACTCACGGCCAACATCCTGTCCAATGGAAGTGTGTTTATTCAGTGGGCGGCTCGCGCCCCACCAAAGCGGCCGGGTCAGGCGGGCGGGTTCCGGCTCAGCTGCTGGTGGAACGGAAGCTACACGCAGTTCGAATGCGCCGGCGTGCATTTAGGCAGCAGCTGCCGGGACTACTTACTCACCGAGCTGCACGCCAACGTGCCGTACCGCCTCTGCCTGCGCCCCTACGCCCTCGACCGGGCCGAAGCCTGCGTGGACTTCAGCCTGGAGCCCAGCGGGATGCAGGACATCGTTATCGCCATGACAACAGTGGGCGGAGCCATCTGCGTGATGCTGGTCATCATTTGTCTGCTGGTGGCGTACATCACCGAAAACATCATGAACCCGACGGCGCAGCACACGCTGACGGCGCAACACTCGCACAGATCGCACCTGCACACACACCTGTGAACACACACTTCGCAATCGCCACGCAAACACACGCCGTACAGCTCAGGACCACACACCACGTGATGCGGTTCCACACGACCCGGCTTACACACAGGCTGTGTTCGGAATGGAATACTCGCTTACTATTTACTCAATATTGCCAATATATACATCGGTAATTGTGTACGATCATTCTTAAATAATACAGTGTCCACGCAGTTAACATTTATGTTGTGAGAACCATGGGTGAATGAAGAAAGGTGGATGGCTCCTCCCCCAAGAACAAGTGCAAATATGCCGCCGAGTTTACTTAACGTCTGGTTGGGCCGGACAAAATTACGGAAGAATGCGAATTATTTACAGCACCAATCATGTGGAAGGCTTTGACGCAAATCGACCTGTGTTTGAATCGCCTTCTGCCGAACTCGCTCTTCTCCCTTTCCCATCACATATCTGATCAGAAAGGCATTTATTTTCAATAAAATATTCGAAAAGTTGAAATAAAGCGTCTAACGTGTGTTTAATAATAAGTGCTTATCGGTTAGGGTGAATTAGAGACGGTAACAGTGAGTGTGTCCAGTATCATTGGTCCGACGTTGATGGTGGGAGGATAATGTTAGTATAATAACGTTTATTTGCAAAATTCCAAGAACTTTGATGATAACGTTCAGCAAATATCATTGTTCATTTTCTGTCAATATTATGATAACATTCATTGAGTACAAACATCATAACGATGTTCTCAGAATGTTTTCTCTCAACGTTCATCCAATAAAAACATCACAAAGATGTTCCAAGAACATCATGAGAACGCGTTTAACCTTCACAAAACGCTGTAGGGATGTTAGCTGGGCGGTTTCGTGGAGAACACTTGTTTCGCATCTTCAAACCATAGACTGTACATAATAATATGGGCATAGTGACATCACTCATAGGATCTGAAGAGCAGTTCTGAAGCGTAAAGTCGGGTCGAGCTGGCCGTCGCCATCTTGTCAGCGCACGTCACTCCCAGATAACAGAAACTGGACGTGGGCGGAGCTGATGATTAACAGACAGCAGACAAACGGCAATCCACCTGTCACTCAAAGTGGCCACGCCCTTAATTATGCAGAACTGTAAGGCTTTATAAAATGTAAAGGAATGAGTTATAAAAACATTCCCCCCTCACAGTCATCATGAAGGGCAACATTAGCCGTAGAGCCCAAAAGCACAGTTTGTCCCAGACTGTAAACATGTGTTCTTCTGCTGTAAAGTTGGCCATTTTAACATGAGCTCAGTGAGATTCTGCTCCTTCTGGAGCCGCTCTAGTGGCCAGTCCGTGAACTGCAGTTTAAGGCACTTCAGTATCGGCTTGATTCAATCAAATAATGAGTTGAGAAAGAAACAGGAGGTCAAGGAAAACGCAATGCATTGTGGGATACAGTATACTGCAGCAATAGTAGAAATAATGCCATTCCGAACATAGCCGTACACTTTACACAACAAGCTTTCCCTGTGTCTGTGCGTTTCCATCGTTTAATAACCCCATTTACCAAAAAAACTGTGCACTCACTGATATTTAGACTGATGGCGATATACATATTTGTTTTAGAACTGCAAGTCATTGACTCGGCGTATGCTGTAGGCGTGATCTGACTGTAGTATTACGGAAGAAACGCTGCTTTACTTTTATTAGAAGGATGCTGTAGTTCTGTACTGTACGGTTCTGTGTGTCAAACCCAATAATTTACTGTATGCCTTATCTTTACACAAGTCTGAGTTCGTAATATTCACCAAAACACTGACCGGCTGAACGGTCATTCCAATACTGTGCTTTCTCTGTAATACAACCTTTTGTGTCAATAAACCACGGGTGAATTTAATAAACAGTTTTATTGTGTTTTATTTCAAACGTTGTACACAGATTACACCGATAGCAAAGTATGATGAGTATCTGTGGAGGACGAAACCTGCACAAACAATACATACATTTCGACATAACACAAAATTATACATAAATAAAAACACATATTGTTGCAGAAATAAATAGAATTAGATGTGCGAGGAGATAAATAAATAAAAAAATATTAAAGAAAATAAACAGAACGTTTCCCTGGTCTAATATGCTAATGAGGAGGGCGTCAACAGCCATCAGCCAATGGTGGCATAAAGACCGCCTTCTGATGTTTGATTGACACCCCCTCATTAGCATGTTGCGCAAGGGAAAAAAATTACGGAGCTACATTAAAAAATGTATAAACGGGAAAAACTTTTAGTTTAGCATTTCTTTTTCTTTCTTTTTTTATTCCCTCAACATTTAATTATTTATCTCCTTTTAATCATTCTATTTATTTATGCAGTAATATGTGAATTATGTATTTATTTGCACTTTTATATATTTATTTATGTAGAATTTTGTGGATCTATTATTTATTGTTTTTGCACAGGAGCCTTTCATATCATATGCGTGATGTCATTCCCCCCCGTCATTTTGATTCGCTTCTGTGAGGCTCCGCCCACCCATCCTCCCCCTATTGTGACGCCTCACTGACAGCTGCGCAGCTCAGCCGCCATTTTCTTCCCCTCAGCGGACCCGTGAAGAGCTGTCGAACCGAGCTCTCGTGTTCCCCTCAGACCCGCTGTACTCTCCCCGGCCTTTAGATAGCGATGCCGGCCCATCCGCTGCGTGTCGCGGTCGTGTGCTCCAGCAACCAGAACCGCAGCATGGAAGCGCACAACATCCTGAGGTAACGACGAGGAAAAACCAGCCGAACTCGAGCCCCGTTTCTTTATCCTTTCGTCGTCCTGTATTGTCAGACGATCCAAACGCGGATCGGAATCGAGTCAGATCGCGAGAAACGAAGAATCACGAGAATCATTACATAAACATGGCTTAGATTTACTCGTTTTTTAAAAAAAAAAATTTTTTAATAGAAAATAAACGCGTCGAGAAACACGGAAGCAGATGAAGATCTTCTAAAACGCGTACAATTGAGGGAAAAGTTGTGAAATAAAGTAGTCAGACCAACGAAATTAGAAAATAGTTGTATTTTTCAGTATGGGGTAATGATGTTTTCCTCGCAGCACTAGGGTATAGTGGTGGTAAAACCCCGGTACTGACCCAGTTCCATATTCCTAAATCCACGTTAGCCAGTTAAATGAGTGTTAAATCTCAGGTGAGTTAGTGTGTGTGTTCAGGGACCGGTTGGGGAAACTAGTTAGTAAAAAACTTTTTAAAGTAATTTACATAAAACGTTAGACTGGTCTAGTTTGATTTGTATAAGTTAGGCTGGTTAGTCCTTTGGGAAGTGAGTTGTAGGCTAGTTTATCCAGGTGAGGGACCTGATCTCAGGTAAGTGTGTGTGTGTTTGATGTTCTGTGCTGTCTCACTGTCTCGGGTTTGATGTTCTGTGCTGTCTCACTCTCTCTCTGTTATCTCCTCAGCAAGCGAGGGTTTGACGTGCGCTCCTTCGGCACCGGGACCCATGTGAAGCTCCCGGGACCCGCTCCGGACAAACCCAACATTTACGACTTCAAAACCACTTATGAGCAGATGTACAACGACCTGGTCCGTAAAGACAAGGAGCTGTATCCCTAGCACACACACACAGAACCCTAACCCATCGGGTTATTGACCGGCTCCATCATGAACACTGACCGAGCTTTAGATGACCCGAGGCTTGTTCTCTCCGAGAAACAATCACAGCTACGCCGTTTAGAACTGATATCGCTAATATACTTATCGCTGCTGTTGGACATATAATGCATGATCACGTGTTCTTCTGAGCTGTGACCTGTGGAAGAATCCTCTGGGGTCAAACCCGTGACCTTTAGGGACCGGCACAGTTCACCAAGAAATGATCATTCTGTCCTCATTCACTCGTTCCAAAGTTTTCTGTGGAACCTGAGAAAAAATAAGGTATTTTGAAGAATAGTTTTGTTTGGTTCCCAACATTCTTCAGAATATCTCCACAGAAGGCCATCGGTTCACGAGGAAATGAAGACCGAGTGATTTCCTTTAGAGGATAAGCTCACTTCAGAAATAAAACCTGATCTTTTACTCACCACACGTCATCCCAGACCTTCATGTCTGTCTTCAGTCGGAAAGAAATGAAGGTTTGAGGAAAACAATAGTAGACTTCAGCCGGTCCAGACTTCAGCCGGTCCAGACTTCAGCCGGTCCAGACTTCAGCCGGTCCAGACTTCAGCTTCATAGAGCTCAACGTGACCCCAGACAAGGAATAGGGTCTGATTTAGCCATCAGCCATTTACTAAAACATCAACATTTATACACTTAAAGGGTTAGTTCACCCAAAACTGTAAATTGTGTCATTAATGACTGAGCCTCATGTGGTTGGACACCCGTCAGACCTCCGTTCATCTTCAGACACAAATGAAGATATTTTAGTGTAAATCTGATGCTCTGAAAGGCCTCCATTGGCTCAACTTTACACTCTCAAGACCCTTAAAAGACACTAAAGACTAAAGTTACAAAGTCCATCTCACTACAGCGGCTCTACAATAACTTTATGAAGACCAGAATAGTTTCTGTGCACAAAAAAACCCTAAATAACGACTTATATAGTGATGACGATTTCAAAACACGGCCTCATGAAGCTTCGAAGCGTTATGAATCAGTGAGTCGATTCAGCGGTTCAGAACGTTAGGAATCAGTGAGTCGATTCAGCAGTTTGGAGCGTTATGAATCAGTGAGTCGAATCATGATTCGGATCGCGTGTCAAACCGCCAAACCACTGAATCGACTCACTGATTCATAACGCTCCAAACCGCCGAATCGACTCACTGATTCATAACGCTCCAAACCGCTGAATCGACTCACTGATTCATAACGCTCCAAACCGCTGAATCGACTCACTGATTCATAACGCTCCGAATCGACTCACTGATTCATAACGCTCTGAATTGACTCACTGATTCATAACGCTCTGAATCGACTCACTGATTCATAACGCTCCAAACCGCTGAATCGACTCACTGATTCATAATGCTCTGAATCGACTCACTGATTCATAACGCTCTGAATCGACTCACTGATTCATAACGCTTTGAAGCTTCATGATGCCGTGTTTTGAAATCATCATCACTGAAGTCTGGACCGGCTGAAGTCTGGACCGGCTGAAGTCTGGACCGGCTGAAGTCCACTATATGGAGAACAATCCTGCAATGTTTTCCTCAAACCTTAGTTTAGTTTCGGCTGAAGACGGGCATGAACGTCCCGGATGATGTGAGGGTGAGAACTATCAGGAGATTAATTCTGAAGTGAACTCGTCCTTTAAAGGGTTAAACTCTCGTTTATTCCTCTTGTTCTGAACCCGTCAGCGCTTCCTTCATCTTCAGACACAGATGAAGACTCTGATCCTCCACTCAAGCCCTAGAACGACATCATTAAACTGATCATGTGACTCCAGTGCATCGTCGCTCAAACACATGATTTACTGCTTTATTTACAGAATATTAATCTGACGCATGCGTGTTGTGTTGACACGAGAGCGGACGTTATTGTGTGAATGCGCATCAGAGATTAATATTGTATAAATAAAGAGGTGAAGTGTGAGGTCACGCCTCTGGAGTCACATGATCTCTGTAATGATGTGTGGAAGTGGTGAAACAGCTCTCAGATCTTCACTCGGGTCTGAGGATGAACGAGCGACTGATCTTAACCCTTTAAATCCACCCAATGACCTTTACTCCTCAAACCTCTGAGCTTAACCCTTTAAATCCCCCCAATGACCTTTACTCCTAAAACCTCTGAGCTTAACCCTTTAAATCCACCCAATGACCTTTACTCCTCAAACCTCTGAGTTTAACCCTTTAAATCCACCCAATGACCTTTACTCCTAAAACCTCTGAGTTTAACCCTTTAAATCCACCCAATGACCTTTACTCCTCAAACCTCTGAGTTTAACCCTTTAAATCCACCCAATGACCTTTACTCCTAAAACCTCTGAGTTTAACCCTTTAAATCCACCCAATGACCTTTACTCCTAAAACCTCTGAGTTTAACCCTTTAAATCCACCCAATGACCTTTACTCCTAAAACCTCTGAGTTTAACCCTTTAAATCCACCCAATGACCTTTACTCCTAAAACCTCTGAGTTTAACCCTTTAAATCCACCCAATGACCTTTACTCCTAAAACCTCTGAGCTTTAGATGTGTGGCAGTCGTGATGCGGTGAAACGTCTCCTCATGAACATTCGATCAAACGCATGCCCGTGTTCACATTAACCTCTGCACTCGTTCTGAATGACATGAACGCTAAATAAAGTGATGTTTATACGTCACAAACTAATACGAGTTTCCCCCTGAAAGCAGACTGTGTCGGGAGTAAATGCATCCGCTCCGGCCGATTGAGTTTGTTTCACTAGTCCGGTTCCGATCGGATTATAGACGGTTTCAACGGCAACAACATAAACAAGCGTTTCTGCGCATTAAACTCCACTTCCTGTAGACGTCCACAGAGAATCATCAACAACAGAGTCTGCGTTATCTTTCTTATGCGTGATCATCTTTTACTTTAATTGGGCAGGATAATCTTAATTTGCATGTTTTTATTGTTTCTGCATGTTTATTATAAATAATCTCCCATTTCTGTCTGCACTATAGAGTGGGAGAAACGCCCCTTAAAGGGTAAGTTCACCCAAAACTGTAAATTCATGAGTTACTCGCCCTCATGTCGACCCGTAAGACCATAGAAGAAGAAGAAGAAGAAGAGAAATATCTTCAGTTGTGTCTGAAGATGAACGAAGGTCTTACAGGTTTGGAACGACATGAGGGAGAATAATAATAATAATGACAGAATTAACATGTTTGGCTGAATTAACCCTTTAAGGGCCGTGTGATGCTGCTTTCTGTACCATGCATCAGAATAACGTTTATTTTCTTCCTAACATAAGATTAATGTTGGGAAAGTGAACTTGTAGATAAAGTGCCCTATTTGAGATTGATATGATGCATCACAAAAATCCTGCCATTAATAGAGGACAAAGCCAAAGTTGTTTTGTGGCACATTTAAATATTTAGCGGGAAACATAAATGCGATCAGTTCTCCAGATGAAGATCAATGATTGGCTGATGATCAGTGATCACATGTTAAACGCAGCCAGAATAATCACCTCTAGAGTAGATTATTTCTCATAACAAGCAAAATAAATAACATTAGACATACAGTCTGAATGACATTAGACACTGCTCTCATATGCTGGATATTTATGAAGCATTTAAAGGGTTAGTTCACCCACAAATGTAAATTGTGTCATTAATGCCTGAGCCTCATGTGGTTGGACACCCGTCAGACCTCCGTTCATCTTCAGACACAAATGAAGATATTTTAGTGTAAATCTGATGCTCTGAAAGGCCTCCATTGGCTCAACTTTACACTCTCAAGACCCTTAAAAGACACTAAAGACTAAAGTTACAAAGTCCATCTCACTACAGCGGCTCTACAATAACTTTATGAAGACGAGAATAGTTTCTGTGCGCAAAAAAACCCTAAATAACGACTTATATAGAGATGACGATTTCAAAACACGGCCTCATGAAGCTTCGAAGCGTTATGAATCAGTGAGTCGATTCAGCAGTTCAGAGCGTTATGAATCAGTGAGTCGATTCAGCGGTTCAGAGCGTTATGAATCAGTGAGTCGATTCAGCGGTTCAGAGCGTTATGAATCAGTGAGTCGATTCAGCGGTTCAGAGCGTTATGAATCAGTGAGTCGATTCAGCGGTTCAGAGCGTTATGAATCAGTGAGTCGATTCAGCGGTTCAGAGCGTTATGAATCAGTGAGTCGATTCAGCGGTTCAGAGCGTTATGAATCAGTGAGTCGATTCAGCGGTTTGACACGCGATCCGAATCATGATTAGACTCACTGATTCATAACGCTCTGAACCACTGAATCGACATCACTATATAAGTCGTTATTTAGGGTTTTTTTGCGCACAGAAACTATTCTCGTCTTCATAAAGTTATTGTAGAGCCGCTGTAGTGAGATGGACTTTGTAACTTTAGTCTTTAGTGTCTTTTAAGGGTCTTAAGAGTGTAAAGTTGAGCCAATGGAGGCCTTTCAGAGCATCAGATTTACACTAAAATATCTTCATTTGTGTCTGAAGATGAACGGAGGTCTGACGGGTGTCCAACCACATGAGGCTCAGTCATTAATGACACAATCTACAGTTTTGGGTGAACTAACCCTTTAAGGCTTTTTGGTGAGTCGCACACACTGTTTTTGCGCTGGTGTCATATTCTCTCTGCTTGATCGTTAATAGTTATATCGTGTTATCCAAGAATGGTACGTCAAAAATGTTTCTACTGAGTAGTGCGCCTACTATCCCCTCGCCAGACCATAAACAAACACAGACCAGAAGTTAACTTCAGGCCAGGCGTAACCGTGGCAACGCCTGATGAAACCGTCTATGAGGGTCCATGTAAACACAGCTTATATCACATGACCTTAATCACATCATTCCCGCTCTGACCAAAGTGTGCATGTGCGCCGATGCTGCGTTTCTCAACTCGCTTGCAGAATAATATTCACTACGTACAAAAAATGTATTTTGAATTTAAAGGCACAATATGTAAGATTAAAATCTCCTCTAGATCAGTGTTATATATTGTGTTGACTTTATCCCAAATGTGTCCCAGAATATTTAAATCAGTGATTTTCCCCAGGACACGGCCCGTGTGTGTGTGTGTGTGTGTGCGCGCGCGCCGCCCATCAGTGACATCATCCCCGCGCAGTGTTTATTTCGTTGAAGAATAATTTTCGTCAACAATCTTTTTTCACTGACAAAAACGAGACTATAACTAAATAAAAACTAGTGTTCGATGACAAAAACTATGAGGAAAATCAACTGTCATTTTGGTCAGCAGATAAAGTGAGAGGAGAATAGTGAGGGTAGTGAGGGTTAGTGATGTTAGTGAGGGTTAGTGAGGTTAGTGAGGTTAGTGAGGGTTAGTGAGGGTTAGTGATGTTAGTGAGGGTTAGTGAGGTTAGTGAGGTTAGTGATGTTAGTGAGGGTTAGTGATGTTAGTGAGGGTTAGTGAGGTTAGTGAGGTTAGTGAGGGTTAGTGATGTTAGTGAGGGTTAGTGAGGTTAGTGAGGTTAGTGAGGGTTAGTGAGGGTTAGTGAGGGTTAGTGAGGGTAGTGAGGGTTAGTGATGTTAGTGAGGGTTAGTGAGGTTAGTGAGGTTAGTGAGGGTTAGTGAGGGTTAGTGATGTTAGTGAGGGTTAGTGATGTTAGTGATGTTAGTGATGTTAGTGAGGGTTAGTGATGTTAGTGAGGTTAGTGAGGGTTAGTGAGGTTAGTGAGGGTTAGTGAGGTTAGTGATGTTAGTGAGGGTTAGTGATGGTTAGTGAGGGTTAGTGAGGTTAGTGAGGGTTAGTGAGGTTAGTGAGGGTTAGTGAGGTTAGTGATGTTAGTGAGGGTTAGTGAGGTTAGTGATGTTAGTGTGGGTTAGTGATGTTAGTGAGGTTAGTGATGTTAGTGAGGGTTAGTGATGTTAGTGAGGGTTAGTGATGTTAGTGAGGGTTAGTGATGTTAGTGAGGGTTAGTGAGGGTTAGTGATGTTAGTGAGGTTAGTGATGTTAGTGAGGGTTAGTGAGGGTTAGTGATGTTAGTGAGATTAGTGAGGGTTAGTGAGGGTTAGTGAGGTTAGTGATGTTAGTGAGGGTTAGTGATGTTAGTGAGGGTTAGTGAGGTTAGTGATGTTAGTGAGGGTTAGTGATGTTAGTGAGGTTAGTGATGTTAGTGAGGGTTAGTGAGGTTAGTGATGTTAGTGAGGTTAGTGATGTTAGTGAGGGTTAGTGAGGTTAGTGATGTTAGTGAGGGTTAGTGATGTTAGTGAGGGTTAGTGATGTTAGTGATGTTAGTGATGTTAGTGAGGTTAGTGAGGGTTAGTGATGTTAGTGAGGTTAGTGATGTTAGTGAGGGTTAGTGAGGTTAGTGAGGTTAGTGAGGTTAATGAGGGTTAGTGAGGTTAGTGAGGGTTAGTGATGTTAGTGATGTTAGTGAGGGTTAGTGATGTTAGTGAGGGTTAGTGAGGTTAGTGATGTTAGTGAGGGTTAGTGATGTTTGTGATGTTAGTGATGTTAGTGAGGGTTAGTGATGTTAGTGAGGTTAGTGATGTTAGTGATGTTAGTGAGGTTAGTGAGGGTTAGTGATGTTAGTGATGTTAGTGATGTTAGTGAGGTTAGTGAGGGTTAGTGATGTTAGTGAGGGTTAGTGATGTTAGTGAGGGTTAGTGATGTTAGTGAGGTTAGTGATGTTAGTGAGGGTTAGTGATGTTAGTGAGGGTTAGTGAGGTTAGTGATGTTAGTGAGGTTAGTGAGGTTAGTGATGTTAGTGAGGTTAGTGAGGGTTAGTGATGTTAGTGAGGGTTAGTGATGTTAGTGAGGGTTAGTGAGGTTAGTGATGTTAGTGAGGTTAGTGAGGGTTAGTGATGTTAGTGAGGTTAGTGATGTTAGTGAGGGTTAGTGATGTTAGTGAGGGTTAGTGATGTTAGTGAGGGTTAGTGATGTTAGTGAGGTTAGTGATGTTAGTGAGGGTTAGTGATGTTAGTGATGTTAGTGAGGTTAGTGAGGTTAGTGATGTTAGTGAGGGTTAGTGAGGTTAGTGAGGTTAGTGATGTTAGTGAGGTTAGTGATGTTAGTGATGTTAGTGATGTTAGTGAGGGTTAGTGAGGTTAGTGAGGTTAGTGATGTTAGTGATGTTAGTGAGGTTAGTGATGTTAGTGAGGTTAGTGATGTTAGTGAGGTTAGTGAGGGTTAGTGATGTTAGTGAGGTTAGTGATGTTAGTGATGTTAGTGAGGTTAGTGATGTTAGTGAGGTTAGTGAGGGTTAGTGAGGTTAGTGAGGGTTAGTGAGGGTTAGTGAGGTTAGTGAGGGTTAGTGAGGTTAGTGATGTTAGTGATGTTAGTGAGGTTAGTGATGTTAGTGAGGTTAGTGAGGGTTAGTGAGGGTTAGTGAGGTTAGTGATGTTAGTGAGGTTAGTGATGTTAGTGAGGTTAGTGATGTTAGTGAGGTTAGTGATGTTAGTGAGGTTAGTGAGGGTTAGTGAGGGTTAGTGAGGTTAGTGATGTTAGTGATGTTAGTGATGTTAGTGATGTTAGTGATGTTAGTGAGGTTAGTGATGTTAGTGATGTTAGTGAGGTTAGTGAGGGTTAGTGATGTTAGTGAGGTTAGTGATGTTAGTGAGGGTGGATTAGGGCAGAGATGGGGTCAGAACTGATGATCTGTGTCACAGATGAACACATTTGATCTGAACTGATCTAACCTCTGGAAAACACACACACACACACACACACACACACACACATAATCCAGCTCCAGAGCGGCTCAATCAATAACACACATTTATGCCAGAGTTTATGAACTAATGCTGATGAATAATGACAGTGTTTACTTTATCATGTTTATATAGTAATATGTTTTAGATGGCTGTAATGATGCATATTTATCTCCTCATCTGAACTTGAATGAGCTCCTGCAACTGCAATAGAGGAGCAGACATTTCAAAATAAGAGTCCTGGTGTATTTCCAGCTGGTTTATCATTACAAGTCACGCATTATATATTAGTTTTTGGTTACACAATAAACTGTATTTAATTTAATTCCCATTTAATATATAGTCAGGAGTTAAGACCAGTATTTGACACATATTCAATAAAGTATCAGTGTTATAATAGTTCACTGAAACCATTGAAACAATCTTCATTACTTGAAATTAAATAAATGTTAACTGAAATTAAAATAAACAGTTATTTGAAGCTTTAGCTTAACCTGATATGGCCTACTGACTAAAACAGAAATACAGAGTTATAAAAACTATAGAGATGTTTTAAAAAAAACAAACAAAAGAGTGAATTGAGCTCTTTGGTGTATGTTTCACTCACATGTGCTCTAGTTTAACCAGAAGAGATTCTGATCCAGGGTCAGTGTTCACACAGAGTTTATTCTACAGCTCTCACACACACACACACACTCCGCCGTTCTCTTCTTCTCATGAATATGATCATAACTCCAGTAAACAGTGAATATTCCTCCAGTGTCACATGACCCTTCATTCTCATATGAGGATCTGATGCACTTATGATTATCATTTTTTCAGGATTCTTTGAATATAAAGCTCAAAAGAACAACATTTATCAGAAATATAAAGCTTTTGAACATTGTACAGTACGATTTTTATTTTTTGGGGGGGGGTTGAACTACACATTTATTCATTAAAGATGAATTAAACTGACTTTTATGTTACAAAAGATTTTATGTAAAATAAATGCAGCTTTTTTAAACTTTATATTCACCTAAGTATCCTTAAAACACTGATAATAATCATAAATCCTCATATGAGAGTGGTCATGTGACACTGAAGAACACAACATCTGCATTTATCTGTTTATTTGTGTTAGTGTGTTTGAATAAGAGTTCCTGAAAGTGAGGCCTCAGTGTAGCTTTGACATGAGCCCTGAAGTCCTCGGTTTATCTGAAGCGCTAGGCTCATGTTGACCAGCAGATGGCGCCAGTGCTCCACTGTTAACCCTTCGTGCTCCACTGTTAACCCTTCGTGCTCCACTGTTAACCCTTCGTGCTCCACTGTTAACCCTTCGTGCTGCTCCTTGACCGCTGACCCTCCTCAGATACACACAGAATGGGATCCTGCACATGCTGGACCGGAACAAGCGCATCAAGGCGCGGCCGGAGCGCTTCCAGAGCTGCAAGGACCAGTTTGACCTGGTGATCACCTGTGAGGAGCGCGTGTACGACCAGGTGCTGGAGGGTGAGGACGGGCACAGCTGCGGATGGGCAATGCCACGCCCGCTCTGGAGCTCAGATTAACCCCTGCTCTCTTTCAGACCTGAACTCCCGCGAGCAGGAGAGCTTCCAGCCGGTGCACGTCATCAATGTGGACATCCAGGACAACCACGAGGAGGCCACGCTGGGAGCCTTCCTCATCTGTGAGCTCTGCCAGTGTGTGAGTACAGACACTAGAGGACCAGAGTTCACTACCAGGGTTTTTCCTGGGTCAAAAATGGTCTTCGGTGGTGGCTGACAGACATGGTCATACACACACACACACACACACACACGCACGGTAAAAAAAAAACCCTACCCACTTGATCTGCAAGCGCAATACTGACAATAAATTTGAAATAAATTCAAAGAAAGTTTGTAACTTTTGCTTATCTTATTTTGATACCTTGATGTTTGTTTTTGTTCCTTATTTTTACACTATTTACTGATAATTGTTTTGGTATATAATCATATCAATATTAAAAAATGTTAATAAAAAAATGAACAAATAGACTAATTTTCTGCCATATACAATTTTCTGCCATATACAATCAGCTAGCTAACAACACATTTGTTCTGGGTTCACCTCACTCCAGTCTAAACTAAATGATTGTAGGCGATTTATTTTACTACACATTGTCCACATTAATAAGCTGAAAGACTGTTGATAATTAAAAATAATTCTTACTATCCACTCCTGCTAAATTGTGTAAGCACACTTGTGTTCTCATTTCAGGTGTTGTTCTGAATAAATGATTAAACTGATTGGTTAGTTCAGTGTTGGACAGATCAGTTGTTCTAACCAGTCGTTAAAATGATTCGGTTCAAAGGAGTCATTAGGTGGCGAATCGGACATTAGCAGACGCGTTGTGTGTGAATCCCGTCTTTAGAACATCGCGAAAGATTTGTCAACACACAGAAAACACTTCATAACCGGATAGGATTTGTTTCCTGTTTATTTAAAGTATGCTTTATGCAGCTGGTCAGAGAATCAGTCAATGTTTTTTGAGCGCATTTCACACCCAGCGGTAATTAAAGGAAAACATCGTCTGATAGCGCCACGTGCAACATGGATTCGGTCTTCCGACCTTTTGATTTTGATTTATGTGAAACATTAGAAAGCTAAGAATGCTTATTTTGAAGACAGAGAGCGTGCGAGCGGGGGAGGAGCTCTGATCGTTCTCTCTGTCACTCAGTTAACTCAAGCGCAGCATCTGTTCTACATCACTCATAAATCACAATAACTCATCAAATAAGGCTTTGGCGGGACAAAAATTTGTTTTCGTCTGCTGGTGTGGACACTAATATAGTTATCGTTATAGTTATCGTCCGCTGGTGTGGACGCTAATATAGTTATCGTTATAGTTATCGTCAGCTGGTGTGGATGTTAATATCGTTATAGTTATCGTCCGCTGGTGTGGACACTAATGTAGTTATCGTTATAGTTATCGTCAGCTGGTGTGGATGTTAATATAGTTATCGTTATAGTTATCGTCCGCTGGTGTGGACACTAATATAGTTATCGTTATAGTTATCGTCCGCTGGTGTGGACACTAATATAGTTATCGTTATAGTTATCGTCCGCTGGTGTGGACACTAATATAGTTATCGTTATAGTTATCGTCAGCTGGTGTGGATGTTAATATAGTTATCGTTATAGTTATCGTCAGCTGGTGTGGACACTAATATAGTTATCGTTATAGTTATCGTCCGCTGGTGTGGACACTAATATAGTTATCGTTATAGTTATCGTCCGCTGGTGTGGACACTAATATAGTTATCGTTATAGTTATCGTCAGCTGGTGTGGATGTTAATATAGTTATCGTTATAGTTATCGTCCGCTGGTGTGGACACTAATATAGTTATCGTTATAGTTATCGTCTGCTGGTGTGGACACTAATATAGTTATCGTTATAGTTATCGTCAGCTGGTGTGGATGTTAATATAGTTATCGTTATAGTTATCGTCCGCTGGTGTGGACACTAATATAGTTATCGTTATAGTTATCGTCTGCTGGTGTGGACACTAATATAGTTATCGTTATAGTTATCGTCAGCTGGTGTGGACACTAATATAGTTATCGTTATAGTTATCGTCAGCTGGTGTGGACACTAATATAGTTATCGTTATAGTTATCGTCCGCTGGTGTGGACACTAATATAGTTATCGTCCGCTGGTGTGGACACTAATGTAGTTATCATTATAGTTATCGTCAGCTGGTGTGGATGTTAATATAGTTATCGTTATAGTTATCGTCCGCTGGTGTGGACACTAATATAGTTATCGTTATAGTTATCGTCCGCTGGTGTGGACACTAATATAGTTATCGTTATAGTTATCGTCCGCTGGTGTGGACACTAATATAGTTATCGTCCGCTGGTGTGGACACTAATGTAGTTATCATTATAGTTATTGTCAGCTGGTGTGGATGTTAATATAGTTATCGTTATAGTTATCGTCCGCTGGTGTGGACACTAATATAGTTATCGTTATAGTTATCGTCCGCTGGTGTGGACACTAATATAGTTATCGTTATAGTTATCGTCCGCTGGTGTGGACACTAATATAGTTATCGTTATAGTTATCGTCCGCTGGTGTGGACACTAATATAGTTATCGTTATAGTTATCGTCAGCTGGTGTGGATGTTAATATAGTTATCGTTATAGTTATCGTCAGCTGGTGTGGATGTTAATATAGTTATCGTTATAGTTATCGTCCGCTGGTGTGGACACTAATATAGTTATCGTTATAGTTATCGTCCGCTGGTGTGGACACTAATATAGTTATCGTTATAGTTATCGTCAGCTGGTGTGGATGTTAATATAGTTATCGTTATAGTTATCGTCCGCTGGTGTGGACACTAATATAGTTATCGTTATAGTTATCGTCTGCTGGTGTGGACACTAATATAGTTATCGTTATAGTTATCGTCAGCTGGTGTGGACACTAATATAGTTATCGTTATAGTTATCGTCAGCTGGTGTGGACACTAATATAGTTATCGTTATAGTTATCGTCCGCTGGTGTGGACACTAATATAGTTATCGTCCGCTGGTGTGGACACTAATGTAGTTATCATTATAGTTATCGTCAGCTGGTGTGGATGTTAATATAGTTATCGTTATAGTTATCGTCCGCTGGTGTGGACACTAATATAGTTATCGTTATAGTTATCGTCCGCTGGTGTGGACACTAATATAGTTATCGTTATAGTTATCGTCCGCTGGTGTGGACACTAATATAGTTATCGTCCGCTGGTGTGGACACTAATGTAGTTATCATTATAGTTATTGTCAGCTGGTGTGGATGTTAATATAGTTATCGTTATAGTTATCGTCCGCTGGTGTGGACACTAATATAGTTATCGTTATAGTTATCGTCCGCTGGTGTGGACACTAATATAGTTATCGTTATAGTTATCGTCCGCTGGTGTGGACACTAATATAGTTATCGTTATAGTTATCGTCCGCTGGTGTGGACACTAATATAGTTATCGTTATAGTTATCGTCCGCTGGTGTGGACACTAATATAGTTATCGTTATAGTTATCGTCCGCTGGTGTGGACACTAATATAGTTATCGTTATAGTTATCGTCAGCTGGTGTGGATGTTAATATAGTTATCGTTATAGTTATCGTCAGCTGGTGTGGACACTAATATAGTTATCGTTATAGTTATCGTCCGCTGGTGTGGACACTAATATAGTTATCGTTATAGTTATCGTCCGCTGGTGTGGACACTAATATAGTTATCGTTATAGTTATCGTCCGCTGGTGTGGACACTAATATAGTTATCGTTATAGTTATCGTCAGCTGGTGTGGATGTTAATATAGTTATCGTTATAGTTATCGTCCGCTGGTGTGGACACTAATATAGTTATCGTTATAGTTATCGTCTGCTGGTGTGGACACTAATATAGTTATCGTTATAGTTATCGTCAGCTGGTGTGGATGTTAATATAGTTATCGTTATAGTTATCGTCCGCTGGTGTGGACACTAATATAGTTATCGTTATAGTTATCGTCCGCTGGTGTGGACACTAATATAGTTATCGTTATAGTTATCGTCTGCTGGTGTGGACACTAATATAGTTATCGTTATAGTTATCGTCAGCTGGTGTGGATGTTAATATAGTTATCGTTATAGTTATCGTCCGCTGGTGTGGACACTAATATAGTTATCGTTATAGTTATCGTCCGCTGGTGTGGACACTAATATAGTTATCGTTATAGTTATCGTCCGCTGGTGTGGATGTTAATATAGTTATCGTTATAGTTATCGTCCGCTGGTGTGGACACTAATATAGTTATCGTTATAGTTATCGTCCGCTGGTGTGGACACTAATATAGTTATCGTTATAGTTATCGTCCGCTGGTGTGGACACTAATATAGTTATCGTTATAGTTATCGTCCGCTGGTGTGGACACTAATATAGTTATCGTTATAGTTATCGTCAGCTGGTGTGGATGTTAATATAGTTATCGTTATAGTTATCGTCCGCTGGTGTGGACACTAATATAGTTATCGTTATAGTTATCGTCCGCTGGTGTGGACACTAATATAGTTATCGTTATAGTTATCGTCCGCTGGTGTGGACACTAATATAGTTATCGTTATAGTTATCGTCCGCTGGTGTGGACACTAATATAGTTATCGTTATAGTTATCGTCAGCTGGTGTGGATGTTAATATAGTTATCGTTATAGTTATCGTCCGCTGGTGTGGACACTAATATAGTTATCGTTATAGTTATCGTCCGCTGGTGTGGACACTAATATAGTTATCGTTATAGTTATCGTCAGCTGGTGTGGATGTTAATATAGTTATCGTTAGTTATCGTCCGCTGGTGTGGACACTAATAAAGTTATCATTATAGTTATCGTCAGCTGGTGTGGATGTTAATATAGTTATCGTTATAGTTATCGTCCGCTGGTCTGGACACTAATATAGTTATCATTATAGTTATCGTCAGCTGGTGTGGATGTTAATATAGTTATCGTTATAGTTATCGTCCGCTGGTGTGGACACTAATATAGTTATCGTTAGTTATCGTCAGCTGGTGTGGATGTTAATATAGTTATCGTTAGTTATCGTCCGCTGGTGTGGACACTAATATAGTTATCGTTATAGTTATCGTCAGCTGGTGTGGACACTAATATAGTTATCGTTATAGTTATCGTCCGCTGGTGTGGACACTAATATAGTTATCGTTATAGTTATCGTCCGCTGGTGTGGACACTAATATAGTTATCGTTATAGTTATTGTCAGCTGGTGTGGACACTAATATAGTTATCGTTATAGTTATCGTCAGCTGGTGTGGACACTAATATAGTTATCGTTATAGTTATCGTCAGCTGGTGTGGACACTAATATAGTTATCGTTATAGTTATCGTCAGCTGGTGTGGATGTTAATATAGTTATCGTTATAGTTATCGTCCGCTGGTGTGGACACTAATATAGTTATCGTTATAGTTATCGTCCGCTGGTGTGGACACTAATATAGTTATCGTTATAGTTATCGTCCGCTGGTGTGGACACTAATATAGTTATCGTTATAGTTATCGTCCGCTGGTGTGGACACTAATATAGTTATCGTTATAGTTATCGTCCGCTGGTGTGGACACTAATATAGTTATCGTTATAGTTATCGTCCGCTGGTGTGGACACTAATATAGTTATCGTTATAGTTATCGTCCGCTGGTGTGGACACTAATATAGTTATCGTTATAGTTATCGTCAGCTGGTGTGGATGTTAATATAGTTATCGTTATAGTTATCGTCAGCTGGTGTGGACACTAATATAGTTATCGTTATAGTTATCGTCCGCTGGTGTGGACACTAATATAGTTATCGTTATAGTTATCGTCCGCTGGTGTGGACACTAATATAGTTATCGTTATAGTTATCGTCCGCTGGTGTGGACACTAATATAGTTATCGTTATAGTTATCGTCAGCTGGTGTGGATGTTAATATAGTTATCGTTATAGTTATCGTCCGCTGGTGTGGACTAATATAGTTATCGTTATAGTTATCGTCCGCTGGTGTGGACACTAATATAGTTATCGTTATAGTTATCGTCCGCTGGTGTGGACACTAATATAGTTATCGTTATAGTTATCGTCCGCTGGTGTGGACACTAATATAGTTATCGTTATAGTTATCGTCAGCTGGTGTGGATGTTAATATAGTTATCGTTATAGTTATCATCCGCTGGTGTGGACACTAATATAGTTATCGTTATAGTTATCGTCCGCTGGTGTGGACACTAATATAGTTATCGTTATAGTTATCGTCCGCTGGTGTGGACACTAATATAGTTATCGTTATAGTTATCGTCAGCTGGTGTGGATGTTAATATAGTTATCGTTATAGTTATCGTCCGCTGGTGTGGACACTAATATAGTTATCGTTATAGTTATCGTCCGCTGGTGTGGACACTAATATAGTTATCGTTATAGTTATCGTCCGCTGGTGTGGACACTAATATAGTTATCGTTATAGTTATCGTCAGCTGGTGTGGACACTAATATAGTTATCGTTATAGTTATCGTCCGCTGGTGTGGACACTAATATAGTTATCGTTATAGTTATCGTCCGCTGGTGTGGACACTAATATAGTTATCGTTATAGTTATCGTCCGCTGGTGTGGACACTAATATAGTTATCGTTATAGTTATCGTCCGCTGGTGTGGACACTAATATAGTTATCGTTATAGTTATCGTCCGCTGGTGTGGACACTAATATAGTTATCGTTATAGTTATCGTCCGCTGGTGTGGACACTAATATAGTTATCATTATAGTTATCGTCAGCTGGTGTGGATGTTAATATAGTTATCGTTATAGTTATCGTCCGCTGGTGTGGACAATAATATAGTTATAGCATTTCTGTAAGAGTTTATGAGAATCTGTGTAACACATTCACATTAAAGGGTTAGTTCACCCAAAACTGTAAATTGTGTCATTAATGACTGAAAAGACACTAAAGACTAAAGTTACAAAGTCCATCTCACTACAGCGGCTCTACAATAACTTTATGAAGACGAGAATAGTTTCTGTGCGCAAAAAAACCCTAAATAACGACTTACATAGTGATGACGATTTCAAAACACGGCATAATGAAGCTTCGAAACGTTATGAATCAGTGAGTCGATTCAGCGGTTCAGAGCGTTATAAATCAGTGAGTCGATTCAGCGGTTCAGAGCGTTATGAATCAGTGAGTCGATTCAGCGGTTTGGAGCGTTATGAATCAGTGAGTCGATTCAGCGGTTCGGAGCGTTATGAATCAGTGAGTCGATTCAGCGGTTTGGAGCGTTATGAATCAGTGAGTTGATTCAGCGGTTTGGAGCGTTATGAATCAGTGAGTTGATTCAGCGGTTTGGAGCGTTATGAATCAGTGAGTCGATTCAGCGGTTTGGAGCGTTATGAATCAGTGAGTCGATTCAGCGGTTTGGAGCGTTATGAATCAGTGAGTCGATTTAGCCGTTTGGAGCGTTATGATTTAGTGAGTTGATTCAGCGGTTTGGAGCGTTATGAATCAGTGAGTCGATTCAGCGGTTTGGAGCGTTATGAATCAGTGAGTCGATTCAGCGGTTTGGAGCGTTATGAATCAGTGAGTCGAATCAGCGGTTTGGAGCGTTATGAATCAGTGAGTCGATTTAGCGGTTTGGAGCATTATGAATCAGTGAGTCGATTCAGCAGTTTGAATCGCCAAATTTCAGCAGTTTGGCGGTTTGAAACACGATCCGAATCATGATTTGACTCACTGATTCATAACACTCTGAACCACTGAATCGACTCACTGATTCATAACGCTTCGAAGCTTCATGATGCCGTTTGAAATCGTCATCTCTATATAAGTCGTTTTTTAGGGTTTTTTTGCGCACAGAAACTATTCTCGTCTTCATAAAGTTATTGTAGAGCCGCTGTAGTGAGATGGACTTTGTAACTTTAGTCTTTAGTGTCTTTTAAGGGTCTTGAGAGTGTAAAGTTGAGCCAATGGAGGCCTTTCAGAGCATCAGATTTACACTAAAATATCTTCATTTGTGTCTGAAGATGAACGGAGGTCTGACGGGTGTCCAACCACATGAGGCTCAGTCATTAATGACACCATTTACAGTTTTGGGTGAACTAACCCTTTAAGGTTCACGAAGAACATACACATCCGTTCTGCTCACAAATTGTGTGTGTGTGTGTGTGTGTGTGTGTGTGTGTGTCTCCCTCAGATCCAGCACACCGATGACATGGAGAACGAGATGGATGAGCTTCTGCAGGAGTTTGAGGACAAAAGCCACCGGCCGTTCCTTCACACCGTCTGCTTCTACTGACCCCACACACACACACACACACACACTCTCTGAGTCTCTTCTGTTTACTGTCAACACAAACCTCAGACGGACGGCCTCCGCGAGACTCGGAGCACAGACGGCCTCTGGTGACCAAACCCTCGCAGGGCATGCTGGGGGTTTTCTCGCGCGCGACGGGTCTGTTGCAGCGGCGGCGCACCGACCATATCTGATCACGGTTATAAAGATGTTTTATTTAGAGGATGTGATGTTTAATAACTCTGGCAGACGGGATCTTTTGAGTTTCTCATCCGTTTATTTCATCCTTATTTAAACATGAGATTTGATACCTATCGAGTATTTTTTGTTGTTGTTTTTTTTTTCCTTTTTAATTTTGTAAATTGTACCTGAAGCAGCCCAGAGTGCCTGAAATTATTCTTGTAAATATTGCGCTATAAATGAATGAATGAATGAATAAAGCGTTGATGAATCTCAGTGAACGGGTTTGTTTGTCCTCAATATTCTCTGTGGTAATGGGTACGGAGTTATTACACAATCATACACCAGAATATTTACTGCCCATTATGGTAATAATCACGCTAACTCTCAATAGTTCACAGTGAGGTAGAGGAACGATATGTGCTAATTTAGTGTTTTTTTTCAGCTGATGAGTGATAAAAACATTGACAGCCAATCAGAGATCGAGAAATTTCCGCAGTAGACGACAACTGCAGTGTGCGCTTAAAATAAATAAAAAGAATATTGTGTGTTGGTGTGGACGGGCAATAAATGTTCATAAACCAGTGTAATACATAAAAAACGTTTCGGTTACTAACGTAACCTCGGTTCCCTAAGATGAGGGAACGAGTATTGCGTTTTGCTAAAACGCTATGGGGGAATTCCTTTCCTCGAGATATTGAAGCAAATTTTTATCCAAAAATACCATGTACACGCAGTGCAGCTGCACAACTCTCAGCAGGAAGCAGCTGCGTGCTGATTGGCTGTGCCGCTGCAACTGCAGCAACCTATAGCGAGACCGTGGGGCGGGACGGACCAATCAGGTCCTTCCAAATTCCCGCCAGAAGGGGTAACATAATTTGCATAGCCTAGGGTATATAAGACCCCGTCTCGCAAGGTTAGTCAGGTTAATCGACTGAAGCGACTCCTGAGCAAGTGAGCAAGCACGGCAAGCAAAACGCAATACTCGTTCCCTCATCTTAGGGAACCGAGGTTACGTTAGTAACCGAAACGTTCCCTTACGAGAGTACTCTCGTATTGCGCTTTGCTAAAACGCTATGGGGGACCAATGCAAAACGCCGTGCTTGCTTAACGGCTCTAAAGCCGAAGACACCAACCAAAGCCAACCTAGGTGGGCCCGTAGTATGATATCAATAATTCAGAATGAGCCAGACCTGAGTCGGGCCCTCATGAAATTGAACACGATATTCGTGCAATAAAGTATAGACCGGAATAATCGGGTCAGGAATAATGAGTGGCCAGATGCTTCGGGCCGTATAAGGAATATGCTTATGACTTAACAATATTCAACCCAGGCCGGACTTATCGAGCCTTAAGGGGTTAAATCTGTTCATACAGCAAGAAGCCCAGCTTGTAAAGCCGGAACATCTAAATTATAGAATCTGATAAAAGTGGACGGGGAGGCCCAGCCTGCCGCCGCACAGATATCATTCAGAGAAATGCCAGTAGACCAAGCCCACGAAGAGGCCATGCCTCTAGTAGAATGGGCTTTAATGCCTAAGGGGCAACTGAGATCTTTAGACTCATAGGCCAGTGAGATAGCATCCACTATCCACCGTGACAGGGTCTGCTTTGTAACCTCGCACCCTCGGGTGCGGCCGCCAAAGCATACAAAGAGCTGTTCAGTTTGCCTGTAAGCAGCGGAACGCTCTATGTATATTCTCAGCGCTCTGACAGGACAGAGTAAATTAGCATCTATTTCATCTGACTGTGATGAAAGTGCCGAAAGTGAAATGACCTGTGCTCTGAACGGAGTCGAAAGCACTTTAGGTACATATCCATGTCTTGGTTTGAGGACGACTTTGGAGTCGTTTGGCCCAAATTCCAGACACGAGGCGCTCACAGAGAGCGCGTGCAGATCACCCACTCGCTTAACTGATGCGATCGCTAGCAGAAAAGCGGTCTTTAGTGACAGGAGCTTTAAGCTCACAGAATGCAGAGGCTCAAATGCAGAGCTCTTCATGGCATCCAGGACCGTGGACAGGTCCCATATAGGGACTGAAGGGGGGCGAGGTGGGTGAAGCCTTCTAGCCCCTTTAAGGAAGCGAACAATGAGATCGCTCTTTCCTAGTGACAGTCCGTTCACTTGAATGTGATACGCCGCTATAGCAGCCACATAAACTTTGAGCGTGGAGGGGGAGCGACCCGCGTCCAGAAGCTCTTGTAAAAATGTAAGCACCTCTGACACTGCACAATCATGTGGGGTCAGACTTCGCGCTTTACACCAGTCTGAAAAGACTAACCATTTGCCTGAATAGAGCCGCCTGGTCGCGGGGGCTCTAGCTTCAGTAATAGTATTCATTACGCTTTCAGAAAGGTTCTCATGTACCCGTTGATGGGCCAGACATGAAGCGCCCATAGATCGGGACAGGGATGCCAGATCTGCCGTTCCGCCTGCATGAGGAGGTCTCTCCTCAGCGGAATCGGCCACGGAGCTGTATCTGACATCTGACTCAGCAGTGAGAACCAAGGTTGGTTTCTCCAAAGCGGGGCTATTAAAAGCACAGTGCATTCGCTCTCCCTGATCCTCTCTATGACCTGAGGTAACATTGAGATTGGGGGAAACGCATAAAGAGGAAGGTTGGGCCATTCGTGGGCCAACGCATCCTCGTGCTTGGAGAAATATATTCGGCATTGAGCATTGTCTTGTGAGGCGAAAAGATCCACTTTTGCCTCTCCAAACTTGCCCCAAATTATCTGAATTATGTTTGGGTGAAGAGACCACTCCGCTGGGGACACTTTGCCCCTGGACAGCTTGTCCGGACCCAGATTCAGAATGCCTGGCACGTGAGTCGCTCTCAGCGAGCTCAGATTGCTTTCATCTCTAGACAGTTTATATGAAGGCTCTTCTCCGAGTCTGACCAGAGACCGGAGATCGGCCTGCCCTCGTGAAGGGCTCCCCAACCTAGGTTGGATGCATCTGTCGAGATAACTTTCCACTTCGTAACAATTCCCAAACTCACGCCCGTCTTGTACCAGACGGGATTTTTCCAAGGAGCCAGAGCTAACACACAGCTGTGGTCTACCTTGATTTGCAATCGGCCCGAAAGCCATGCGTGAGCTGGAACGCGGCGATTCAGCCAGCGCTGTAGGGGGCGCATGTGCAACAGATCCAGTCTGAGAACTGGCGCCGCCGAGGCCATGCAACCCAACATCCTCTGAAAGTGTTTGAGAGGAATGTGTGCACCGGACCTGAGGGAAACCGCTCGGTTCCGAACAGAGAGCGCGCGCTGTGACGTCAGCCGCGCGCTCATCTGCAGTGAGTCCAATACTGTTCCCAGAAACGAAACTTTCTGTGTGGGAGACAATGAACTCTTCGCCACGTTGATTCTGAGTCCCAAGCATTGTAAATGGTTGAGAAGCCAAGATCTGTGGTTTAATAACTGTATCTCTGACTGAGCTATTATGAGCCAGTCGTCGAGATAGTTGAGAATTCTCATTCCCCGAAGCCTCAGCGGGGTTAGCGCCGCTTCCATGCACTTTGTAAACGTGCGGGGGGCTAGAGATAGACCAAAAGGTAGCACCTTGTATTGGTATGCTTTCCCCTCGAAGGCGAATCTCAAGAATGGCCTGTGATGGGGGGCTATTTGTATGTGGAAATAGGCATCCTTTAGATCCACAGTGAAAAACCAATCTCCCGGGCGAATGTGCGCGAGGATTTGTTTCATTCTCAACATTCTGAACGGGCGCTTCATAAGGGCTTTGTTCAGATGTCTGAGGTCCAGGATGGGTCTTAGACCACCGTCCTTTTTTGGTACAAGGAAGTAACGGCTGTAAAAGCCCGACTCGCTCTGTGAGGGGTGTACGGCTTCTACCGCTCCCTTTATTAACAGTTTTGATATCTCGGTTCGAAGCACGTGACTTTTGTCGCTTCTCACCGTTGTCTCTTCCACGGCGCGAAAGCGCGGTGGTCTGCGAGCAAACTGTAGCGAGTAACCTCGTTCTATTATGTTCAAAACCCATTTCGAAATGCCGGGAATAGCCTGCCAGGCCTCGGCCTTCGAAGCCAGGGGCTGAATTAATTTGTGGGGCGAGTCGCTGAGTAACAGGGACTTGGTGGCCCGATAACCTTGCGCTAAGCTGGCGCTTATGAGGGAATTGTTTCCCGCCGCCTGAGTGCAGGGGGCCGGGGGACATAGAGTATTGGTGCTTGTGTACAGGCGAGCGCGCTTGGGTGCGGGCTCGTTGACTGTGAAAATAATGTTTCCAGCCACCTGAGTGTAGGGGGCTGGGGAACATGGGGAAGTGCTTGAGTGTAGGGGTACATGCTTTAATGCTGGCACACTGCCTACAGAGAAAAAGCTCTTTTTGTGACTCATATGGGTCGCCGTGAAAACGGCGTTAGTGTACAGGCGAGCGCGCTTCCTTGCGGGCTCGTTGGCTGTGAATGTGGCTTTCCCAGCCGCCTTGAAGGGAGCTGGGGAACGTTTTGGAAGAGAGCGAGGCGGTGCACCGGCCGAAGCGGGCACTATCCACCCTCTCTTCATACCTCTGGCTAGGACGGCTTCGGAGGCTCAGGTTTCGACACATTGCTGGGTCGTGGACCTCGACGCTCCGGCGGTCTGCTGCGGCTCGTAGAGCGGGAACGCTGACCGGGCTTGGAAACCGCGTGAGGCTGGCGAGCTGAAGGCGGCGCCTTGGAGGGCTGGGCTGGTCCAGCTTTAGCTTGACGGCTAGCGGAGGAGCTGGAACGCTTAGGCAGGAAATGCCGCATTGCCTGCGAAGCTTTCTGTGCCTCAGTGAAGCGCTCCGTGAACCCAGCCACGGCGGAACCAAACAAACCTGAAGGCGTAATGGGCGCGTCCAGGAAAGCGGTCTTGTCCGTGTCCTTCATCTCCGTTAAGTTAAGCCACAAATGGCGCTCCAACACCGTCAGGCTGGCCATGCATCTGCCGATCGCCTGAGCATTGGCCTTGGTGGCGCGCAGGGCCAAGTCAGTGGCGCAGCGCAGATCCTTCAGAGCCTCGTTATCAGGAACAGACTCGTCAGTAAACGGAGGAGTTTGGCCTGGAAGACTTGAAGCACCGCCATGGAGTGTAGCGCTGAAGCCGCCTGGCCGGCGGAGGCGAATGCTCGACCGGCGAGGCTGGACGTAGTGCGGCAGCTTTGGAAGGGTGCACGGTCCTTGACCGCCATCCTCTGGCGGAGGGAGGGCAAAGGTGTGCAGCGACAGCTTCCTCGAGGGGAGGAAGGGCTTGATATCCTTTTTTCTGAGCGCCATCGACTACCGAGAGCGCTGGAGAAAAAGAGGATTTGGCGCGAGAAGAAAATGGCGCCTTCCACGATTTTGTTAGCTCCTCGTGGACTTCTGGAAAGAAGGGAGCGGGTCTTTGAGCGGTCGGTTGACGGCGGTTCTCGAAGTACCACTCATCCAGTCGGCTTCTCGTGGGCTCCTCGGGCTGAGACCAGTCAATGCCGAGATCATCCACAGCCTTGGTGAGCAAGCGCATAAGCTCAGCGTCGACTGAGGTTATGACGCCGCTAGCCGTCCGCGTCGAAGTGGCGTGCTCCGAGGCGGCGTCCGACCACCCGCTTTCGGATGCAGCAAGGGAAAGGCTGTCATCCTCTTCCTCCTCCGGTCCGCCGAACGAAACAGCAGCAGCCGCCATGCGAGGGGAGCTGTGCTGCTCGTCGACGAACAACACGGGCGATGGCGAGGCACGCGGGGACATGCCCGGCGTGTGCTCGTCAGAGCGCTCCGGTGGCCTCTGGTCGCGACGTTTCTTCTTCCGTGGCTCCAGAGGCTGGGAGCACGGGACGGGATCCGAGTCGAAGCTGGCGAGCCGAGCCCGAAGGGTCTGCAGCGCCAGCTCGTCGCACTCAGGGCAGCCGCCCTGGTTGAGTGCAGCCTGCGTGTGGTCTCGTCCGAGACATGACACGCAGATGATGTGCCGATCCTCGTCCGCAATGAAACCTCTGCACGAGGCGCAGGAACGAGACATTTGCAACAACGTCTCGGCTCTTTTTGAATGTTTAAAACACAAGGTATATAAAGGATATGGTGCCGGATGGCGCAGCTGGAAGGCAGGCTGAAGGCGGAGAATCCGACGTCTTCAGGCCGCGTGTTCCGCTGGTTGCGTGTCGACGGCAGGCTTCGATCCGGAGCTCAACGATAGCAAGTCGCTGAAGAAGAATTAATCTGACTAACCTTGCGAGAGTGGGTCTTATATACCCTAGGCTATGCAAATTATGTTGCCCCTTGTGGCGGGAATTTGGAAGGACCTGATTGGTCCGTCCCGCCCACGGTCTCGGTATAGGTTGCTGCAGTTGCAGCGGCACAGCCAATCAGCACGCAGCTGCTTCCTGCTGAGAGTTGTGCAGCTGCACTGCGTATAAAAGGTATTTTTGGATAAAAATTTGCTTCATATCTCGAGGAAAGGAATTCCCCATAGCGTTTTAGCAAAACGCAATACGAGAGTACTCTCGTAAGGGAACTAAGGTTCTCTACATGTGCAAAAACCGCGCTGAATAGCGAGAACAATAAAGTTTGAATAATCACGATAACTCTCAACAAAGGTAAAGGAACGATATTTGTTATTAATTTTGGAGTATTTTTTTCAGCTTATGAGCGATAAAAACGTTAACAGCCAATCAGGGCTCGAGATTTTTACTCGGTAGATGACAAAATTGCAGTGCGCGCTTAGAAGAATGTTATCGTGTGTTGGTGTGAACGGGCAATAAATGTTCAAAAATCATTGCAATACATAAAAAACTAAGTTTATATACATGCGCAAAAGCCGCGCTGAATAGCGAGAACAATAAAGTTTGAATAATCGCGATAACTCAGTAGTTTACAATGAGGTAGAGGAACGATATTTGTTATTCATTTTAGGTTTTTTTCAGCTTATGAGTGATAAAAATGTTGACAGCCAATCAGAGCTCGAGAATTTAACGCTAGACTACTGGTGTGAACCGGCATTAAATGTTCAAAAACCATTGTAATAAAACAAAACAGGTTATGTGCAAAACCGCGCTGAACAGCGAGAACAATAACTAAAGTTTGAATAATTGCGTTCAGAATGAGGTAGACGATATTTGTTATTAATTTCAGTCTTTTTTTTTCAACTGATGAGCGATAAACATTCACAGCCAAT
>JARQWZ010004180.1:0-121786 GCA_033150135.1 Gobio occitaniae
ACTTAATCTCCTTTCTGAAACGGGCCCCTGGTCTGTAACTCCAACATATGTCTAAGCCTTAGGCTTCCACATGAATTTGGGAACATTTTATTATACCGTTTTTATTCCACACAGTAGAAATGCTGCAAATGCAGCTAAACTTACAGCAGATTGTGTTCACAGACAATTAAGACATACCCCTAAATTGTTTTATTTTAGGGGATTTTAATCATTGCTGTTCATTTAATTCACGTATAAGTCCCTGCTCAAGAGCAGTAAACAATTATAAAAAATTATAGAATTAAAAAATTATAGAATTAAATTATATAAAAGTTATTGAAATTTAAGTTTATTGTTATAAAAATATAATAAAATAAATATTATTTATTTTATTAAAAAATATATAAATTAATATAGGTTTCAGCCTAAAAAAGACAGAAAGTCAAAGCCAAAATTCTAACCAAGTTGTGTTCAAAATTTTAGGTCAAAAACTCAAAAAATTAGTTTTCTGTAAGACTTTTAGCTGCATAACCTCCAAAAATCCACTAGGGGTTAGACACACCATATTGGTGATTCCTAAAGATTGATCTGGCAGATATTCTCTATATATAATATTATTTTCTGAATATTTTTAGCTAAATACTAGAATCAATGTTTATGTTATGAACTTTTAGCATGAAAATCAAAGTTTGAATGATTAAAAGTGTGGTTGTTGACTTTTTGTTACAAAGGTGAAAACTCCTGTAATGATACAGATTTTTTGATGCACACTCTTGTCACTCTTGTCATATATTAATCCATTACTCTTCCAAAATATATATTTTCTGCAAAATCATCAACAAATATGTATTCTTGAGCCTTAGACCTTTCCAATGATATATAGTTTGTCATGACTAGATTAGGATTTAATAGTAATATAGTGAAGTAAATGTAGAATGCCCGTATACGGGCAAGTGACAGTTAAGGGGTTAATTATAGAATATCGAATAGTATGTGCGATTATCGTCCAAAAAAAATCCCCATCTTGTCGGTGCTGATGTGGTGCTGACGCGTTCATGTAACCTGAGGCGCTGCCAGTAACGCTCCTAAAAGCTGCCAGTCAGCTCTCAGGGTGTTTTATACTGGACACGTTTGCTGCGGTCCGAGTCTGATTGTTCCCTCCGCCTCCGCAGTGTTGGTCTGGTTTCACACTCAACTTGAACCCTGGTGCGTTTGCGTTAATCTTACGTCATCACAAACGTGCACGGGCGTGATAGAAAACAGAACGCGGGTCAATATGGGCTTTTTTAAATTAATTTGGTGCTATTATGTGCAGCTGAGTAAACGACACTTGGGTTAACCGTATGTGTGTCGCTTGAAGGCGGCTTTGCTGCTTGCAAACAGACTCTTTTGAGGAGACGGTGAATTGCCATTCATTTGCTGCCCTGATTGCACTCTATGCGCGAATACACTGCAGGCTCGCTCTCGCGATCGTATCTCAGCTAAATCATCAACACTATCATCTCTTACGTGTATGTTATTGAACTAATGACATTGTAATCGGCTAAAACGCATGTGCTGGTTACTACCCGAGTGCTGTTTGCACATTCACGTGAATCGTGGCACAGCTCCGAGAGCAACCGAACTCCGGTTGTGTGTTCTCGGGTTCGGTACCTCAGTGCACACCAAGCTCTGTAGGTAAGCTTTCACATTAGCAATTTTTCATGCTAACCGTGCCCCATTCCGAACTAAAATGCCAGAGTTAAAACGCCCTGAGACAACAGAAGAATAACACATCGTCTCACGCGCACGCTGTAGACTTGTGGCATTTATCGGTTGCGGTAACTTGCGGCGATGTCACATTACAGTCATATGTTTCAGAATGTTACAATAAATATATGGCTTGAGTTGATATAGCCTATTCCCTAATGAATTAAACAGTTTGTTATCCTACAGATTGAGAGCGTGAATGGTCTCTCTCCCCCTCTCTGTTTATACGCGTGTAGCCTTACATGCGTGCATGCGGGGGAGGAGTTGCGATTTTCGAATTAAAATCGAATAATTCCCAGCGATCATCGAATATAATTTTTGCTTGAAATGCCCATCCCTAACTGGAACCTCTCTCAAAGTTTGGACTTGGAGGAGGCTTATTACACTCAAAAAAATTACTTGTTGGATTTACTCAAAAAAGCAGCATCAAGTGGTTCCACACAACTATATTGAGAATTTTATACAAATAATTTAGTTATATGAACAAAAGAAAGTCAAGTAAAGCTGACAAAATATCTTTAAGTAAATACAAACCATTTGAATTAGTCACTGTTACATAATATTTATATGTGCAGTTTACTTAATGTTATGTTAAATTTATAAAAGTTTATGTTAGGTAAACACATTTATCAATTAATTTACCTTATTAAATTAACTACTTGCTCTACAAGTGTAAGTGGAAAACTATTAAATAACAAGCATATTGTTAGAAACAAAATGCAAAAATAACTTAATTGAGGGCAGGAAGTCCATCCAATAAATATGAGTGCCCACAGCCTAAACACAGGCATCACTCTTCTGCATAATGATAACCACAAAATTACAGAAACTCCTTGTCCAACATAACTGAATATTAAACACTAACATAAACTAACAACATCTTTCCCTTTACTGAAAAACATAAAATAACACTTTAATCCCTAAATTTACTCTCCTAATGCAGTCCCTTGCAAAGTATGCTGGGAACTACAGATCCACTGTACAGTTTGTTAGTTTCACTCAGCAATGTTAAGTTGACCGAACAAACACGTAAAGCTTACAATACTCATTTTTAGTAGAAACAACTCAGTAAGTTTAAGTTCATTTAGTTACATGAGTTTTTTAAAGTAATGTGAACAAGGATGATTTGAGTGCAACTAGCAACAGTGAAGTTAATTTTTTTGAGTGTACAGACTACATACATTTCTGTAAAGATAATGTGTTAAACCAAAAATGTATAACTATATACCCAAATAATAACTCTAAGGAAATTAAAGAGTGCATAGTACGGGAAAAAAATGGCATTTAGGAGAGGGGACCCGCTAGATGCACAGAAGGAATTGAACTGTAAACTAAGGGCAGGAGGAAGTAGAGAAAGAAATTTGAAACTCATGGTGCACCGTTCGACTATGAACACTAAAAAAAAAATGATGGAAATCTAATATTTGACAAATGGTTGGTTCCAGCCAAAAGATCTATCAATGTGATAGATGAGGGGGCAAAGGCAAATGAGTTGAACATTTTTTATTGTAGGTTTGAAGTAAGAGACTTTTCACAGAAGCAGGAAACTGCACTGGATGTTTTATCTGTATTGGATTCCTCCAAAATAACTATTGACTAGCATATGGTGGAGAGATTGTTTTCACATATCTGTCCCAGCAAGGCTCCTATAGGCCAGACGGCATCTCTGGGCGGTTATTGAAATTGTGCAGTGAAGAGCTGGCAGAAGCCTGGTGCCCCATCTATCAGAAGTCTTTAAACACACAGTTCCCTCATTTTGGAAGAGTTCTATTACTATCCATGTCCCAAAAAAGGTTAGCTGTAACGATAATAATAATTATCGTCCAGTGGCTTACTTCAATAGTAATGAAGTTTTTTGAGAAAATGATGATTAATTTGGTAAAAACAGAGGTCAGCAGTCTTTCAGACCCATTTCAATCTGCATGTAGGAGCAATAGAAGTACAGATGATGCGGTTATAGCCATAACCCATTTCATAAATAGGCATCTAGAGGATTCTAGCCCGTATGCACGTCTTTTAGTTGTAGATTTTAGCTCAGCTTTTAATATGCTACATCTCTTAATTGTGAATGATTTTAAACTTCATAATTGTATTATAAAAGGGTATTATTCTTTTTTTTAACCAATCGCAGGCAGCAGGTCTGATCTGAATTTAGTTGTAGTAGGTTACAACTACAGTTGCACTTTTTACGTTGTCTGAGAATTTTTGCTTTTGATCAAAAGTTCATGATAATCTTTTAGCAGGCAAACTCACCAACAGTGGTACACAGACAATACTTCACGAGGGCTTAAATACACAAGGACTGATGACTAATCGAGACACACCTGTGAACAATCAGGACAATAAACAATGAACACATGAGAAAAGGGAAGCACATGACATGATCACAAGGGCAATGAAGGCATGTGCACCATTTTTCCAAACATAACAAACAAAATTGTAATTTGTTTGCACTTAGAATGTTCTCAATTAGACCCAAATAAATATCTACTGAGTTAGTAATACACACAACACAGAAAATGCTAATTTCCTTATTGTTTACACATCTAACACAATTACAAAACCTAAAAAAGAAAACAAAAAAACAAAACAAAAAAAAGAAGAATGGGAAAGGAAGAGGTGTAAGAGTGAGATAGTCTAGTAGCCAACTAGGCGAAACCGGAAATGTTGAGTACACCAAAGTTTTATTGCAGAAATGTGAAGTATGGGTCCCCAGCATACAGAAACTGCCGGATGCTAATTTGCATATTTTGAGCAATTATTTGCTTAATCGTCCATTTTGACCACATATTTTGCACTGTATGGCCAATTTATACAATATGTGAGTGGTTTTAGATGTTTTAGAGGATGACTCATTTATGGAACTTTCAGATTTCAAAGAGTTAATTTTATTACATATTTTGATTTATTTAGGCAAATTTTGATTACTTTCAGATATAATTTTAGGTTATTTTTATGGTAAACAAAATAATCTTACATTTCAGAATCACAAGAGCTCTTGTGAATGTTGATGCATTGTTTTCAGGGTGTAGTGATGCTGAATCCCCTCCTGACACTTTTGAGAGTTCAAAATTGCTTTTTGGATAAACAATGAATCTTTGTTAGGCTGAATGTTATGCATTTCTGGAGGAAAAAGCAATGTGGGTATTTGACATAACTTGGATCCTGCAACTGTACAATACATATTAATGGAGTAGCTCTTTAAGACACCCAATGAGATGACATCACCTAAGCCCATCACCATGTTTGATCAACGAACTATGTACAAATATACACTATACACATGCCATACAACACAGGCCCTGTAAGTCACTAGGGCAACAGAAGGGCTGCCCAGGTTGGTCCGCAAGTCGCAAGATCCAATGAGGACCCAGTTAGAACTCCGCCAGACGCAAGAGTTAAAGCTGAGTCTGACTCTGGGCAACCCGGGTCAGCCCGCCAGATGCAAGGCTAACCAAGAGGGCCTCACCTCCGCACCACGCCAAACATGTAAAATATATACATGCCATATACAAGACAGATCCGCAAGGGCCATGCCTGAATTGCAGAAGGGCTGTCCAGGTTAGTCCGCAAGTCGCACGATCCAACGAGGACGCAGTTAAAACTCCGCCAGAGTTAAAACTGAGTCTGGGCAACCCGGGTCAAGGCTAACCAAGAGGGCCTCACCTCCTCACCACACATAGCACACACTGGCTACCACCTTCAGGCAAACTGCTATGCCTCACAATTAATTAACAAAAGGCAGCCTCATCATCTTCACAATCCTCGTCTTTTCTGTCATCATCTTCTCCAGGCCCTTTATCCCTCTCTTTGTGTTCTTGGTGTTGTGTAAGTATGTTGCAACAGATATCATCATTGCCTTTGCAGGAACAATAACTGGTACAGGCCACACCTGCAATTTGCTGATGTGCAAGGTTTCAACTCGGCTTTGCAACCACAGCTGACAACATCTAAGTGTTCCTCTGATTGTACAGAGCCAGAAAGAAAGCCCTTGTTGCTTTGTGGTCTGTAAATCTGTGGCTTCTGCCTCTCCAATACAATGTAGAAGCTTAACAGGTATGACTCTCATGGACACCTTCCCCTTCCCGACAGGATATCAGGTGGTATCACATCCCGAAAGAGCATGCATGGCCAGAATGGAACCACATTGGTCACCCAGATTGTCTGCAGTTGCACTGTAAAAAAAAATTGGGGGGAAAAATTGTGCAAATTGATCATTATATATTGGCCCAATAAATGACTTCCAAATAATTATCGCCATGCAAAAAGATGCATTGTACTAATCATAGCTTAAGGTCTTCACTCAAAATTAAAATTGTATATTCACCGAACATATTTAATTGTGCTCAGTCAATCTATGAAGTCGAAGTGAAAAATCCATGTTGGCTAAACAAGTCCTACGTCCGAAAAACGGTATACGCATGCGCAAAATGCACTTGAAGAAAACAGTTCGTGTGGAGATTTCAAATGCGGAGACGCGGGAGTGGCAGCGCGAGCGGAGCCGAACCAGCAGGTGCTGAAGACCGAAACAGACATTCCCAAGAGAATAGAGATATTCATCTCACAAAGACGTTGGTGAGTATTTAGCACTGAAATTATTCTCCAGAGTTTTGCTTTATGACCGTGTATGAAGTTTAAAAGACATTTTGTAGAATCACAAGTTCATGCATTCATTGGTTTCATGAGTGTGTTCTCGTTTACCACTTAATTATCTAATGGTAGCCTGTAGCCAATAGTTTTATTTTCCTCATGTCTTATATGTCTAAAACAATAGAAAATTAAGTCATTTGTGTGATATGTGCGGCATGTGACTGTTGAACACGGTGCGTTTGGCGTCGGCCTCTTTCAGGGATTAAGTTATTGCCTTTTAATATCAAATGTCCATTTGTCCAGGCTAACGTTACAACTGCAACGTACAGTTATAGCCTAAAAATATAAAGTAATGAAACTTCTCTTTGCCCTCAGCCTAAACGATTTGCCAGGGAACAAATTATAGATCCATGAGACCAAAGATCGGCCGTTACAAGACGAATTATAGCTCGAGACACACCACAGAGACATCAGAGCCAGCGGCAGCGGCAGAAGGACTGGCCGAGGAAAGGTTGCCCTCGCCGGCTTTGACGAGCGCTGACCGCCGCTGTCCGCTGGAGCTCACAACTCCGAAAACAGCAGATAAAATGTTCAAATAGGCACTCTTTATATAAATAAACCACAGATTTGAGCTTTAAACAACTACATTATCGACTGAAAAAGATTTATTATTACTTTGACTAAGTTCTCTCAAGGAATTTCAGAATGTCAGAATTAGATCAATTCGAGAGCATCAATGTATTCAGGGTCTCTCTTTCTTCCTCTTTTCCCCCTCACACCTGCTGAAGTGAAACTGCTTTCATATTTATGACTAAGAATTCTTAGAAATGTTTAAAGTTAAAAGCTGCAACAATTAATAATTTATATAGTTTATTTTACACATACATTTACAACACTTACAACAAGTGTTTATCAATACTAAAAGTATAGCCTACATTTTTTCTAAATTAGCCAAATAGTTAATTTTCTGCCCAAAATCATATTTTGTTAAATACAAAACTACATTTACAAATGCTAAAAACATTTTTCTACATATAACTATCAAAACAGCAATCCCTATTCAAAGTTTAATAATTTAATCACACACACATTTTCAACACAGCACTTGGCACACATAAACGTGAATAGAGTCATAGATAATATAATAATATTAATTTGTTACATTATATCAAACTTTTCTGGGTACTCAAAGCACTTTTAGATTATGTACAGTATCAGCCACTGGTCAAATGGGTACCATACCCAGAACTTCAGTTGCCACCTCTGTTGAATATTGTTTCCTGGGTTGCAGGTGGGATGCAGCACTGAAAACCCTAATAAGTTGATTGAACTCATTTGATTTGAGTAAACTCGTTGCCTCAATTTATTTGAGTAATGGAGTCTCCCAAAACTTGTATATTTAAGTTCACTCAACTTGGTGCTCATGTTGACTGTACTTAAATTGTTAAGTTCACCAAACTTGGTGTTTATAAAATGTACTTAAACAATTCAGTCCACTTAACTTGGTGTTAAGTTGTTCTTACTTAAACCGTTTAAGTTTAGTCAACTTAATTCTATCTGGGATCTGAGGAAGTGTACTCCCAGAGTGCATTGTTGCATGAATAAATTAATTGCTTCGTTTTACTATTTTTGGCTTTATTTTACTATTTGTCTTTTGTCAGTATAACCCCAATAATGACAACAAGTAAAATAGTAAAGGTCGTATTAATAAAAAAAAAAAAAAAAAAAAAAAATCCTTGTTACCATTGTTGTGTTTTGCATGCTGATTGTTGAAGTCTGTGTGTGACACACTCAAGCATGGTCAAATGATATTGTGACAAATATAGAGGGATTATATCAATTCAATTAAAAGGTTTACCATAAATATTAGCAAAAATAATGTTAAAAGATCATTATTTGACATGAAATATAGTTATGCTATATATATCGGGGTGGCAGTGGCTCAGTGGTTCATGTAGGTTGTCTACAAACCGGAAGGTTGGTGGTTCGATCCCCGGTTCCACCTGACCAAGTGTCGAGGTGTCCATGAGCAAGACACCTAACCCCAGCTGCTCCCGACGAGCTGGATGGCTGACACCGCCGTCGGTGTGTGAATGGGTGAATGTGAGGCAATGTGTAAAGCGCTTTGGAAGGCCATTGGTCTGTTAAAAGCGCTATATAAATGCAGTCCATTCACTATATATCATTAATGGACAAATATTATATATATATATATATATATATATATATATTAGGGCTGGGCAAATTAACGCGTTAACGCGGGCGATTAATTTTTTCAGCTTAACGCAATTAAAATATTTAACGCAAATAACGCAGCATCCGTTTTTATATCCATTTTTGCTTCGCGTTACATGATCATCACGCTCTTATTCATGTAAATGCTTCCAAGCGTGACAAGACACAAGCGAACGCGCTGTATGCCAATGTCCTGTGTGTGTGTGCGTGTGTGTGTGTGTGTCAGTGTCCTGTCTGTGTGGATGCGTCTCATGTCAGCTAATCAAGGGACACACACACACACACACACACACACACTCGACGCATAGATAGACTCGCGTCAGTTTCCTGCTCACATCGAGTTCTCTTTTGCTCTTGAACAAACAATAACACAGAGGATTTTGAGTATTCTCATATTAGGAGTCTTAAATTAGTTAAATAACGTCTTAAATGAACTTAAAGAGTTGTTAGGAAATGAGATGCCCGGGACAGCGCGTGAGATCCGCGGCTGTTCTTAAAGTGACAGGAGCACTGATGAAGTCCGTCATTAAAGGTCCTGTTCTTCGTGATCCCATTTTTCAAACTTTAGTTAGTGTGTAATGTTGCTGTTAGAGCATTTATAATACCTGTAAAATTATAAAGCTCAAAGTTCAATGCCAAGCGAGATATTTTATTTAACAGAAGTTCCCTTTCAAAGCCTACAGCGAACGGCTGGTTAGGACTACATCCTGGTATTTCCTGCTTTAACTACGTCAGTAGAGCAGTATGTCGACTAACCTCCGCCCACAAGAACACGCGAAAAAGGGGGCGTGGTCTTGTTGCTCCCGCGTGGAGAATAGGAAGTGTTGCGTTCGGTTGCGTTCGTATAGTTTGTTTGTTTGTTGCCATGTCGTCGAGACGCTGTTATTTTCATCCCGGAGTCAAGTCACCTTTGTTTGGCTTTCCCAGGGACGCTGTACTTAGAGATCATTGAGCGCATGAATCCCCGTTATGGTGAGAGGCGTGACCTTTCCGGTAACTTGCGCTCTGCGTGCCCTAAGCTGCTGTCGAATCACAACACGGGAACCGCTGGCACAATCAGAACTCGTTACGTATTTCTGAAGGAGGGACTTCATAGAACAGGGAAATCTTTCAAGCTGTTTTGAGGACAGTGATACAGATAAGTAAATTGTGTGAAAAATACTGTGTTTTTTTACACGCGAAACATGAACACGTTATATTGCACACTGTAAACACAATCAAAGCTTCAAAAAAACACGAAAAACAGGACCTTTAATGTTCATCAAAGAACAACAGGAACAGAGAAAATTTTAGCTTTAATGATGATTCATCTATATTTAATTTATTATTTATGCAGTTAAGAAAGATAACTATTACATTTCTGTATATGTATAACAGGGAAGGCCATGGGTAAATATAACATTTATTATTTTGGGTTTATGTAAAGATTGTTTTAATGTAACTGTAACGTCATTAATGTAATGTAACGTCATTAATGTTTCATAGACACTTTAGTATCAGTGATACTGGCCTTCATTCATAAAAATATGACAATACAACACATATTTAAAATATGCTGTCTTTAAATTGTTTATACATTAATTTGGAGACTAACTGAAATTATTACAATATCAAAATATTAAAAACGTAAAATATTAAAAACTTGCGATTAATCTCGATTAATTACAGAAAAAAGTGTGATTAATTAGTTAATTTGCCCAGCACTAATATATATATATATATATATATATATATATATATATATATATATATATATATATATATATATATATATATATATATATATATATATATATATATATATACTTCCCTTCTTTTGAAATCATACAACTATGATTTCTTGTTGCATTGCTGTATTAATAGGAAGTTAATTACTATAATATGAATGAAGTTCCAAGTGTCCAACCAAAGGGAACACTAATCACAATTATGGTGAGAGGAAGTGAAGGAAATGAGTGATAAGTCTATAAAAAATTGCCCCACCTCAAAAACACGTACGATTTAACCAAACAATATTGACTTCTTCTTGCCATTAAAAATCAAAAAATAACTTTATATCTAAATATTTTTACTTACCAAATGTAAGATTGCACACAATGAAAAGGTCTCCATCTTGATTTGAATCAGCAGCAAGCAACAGACGAGGCGAAAAGGACTGCCTTTTTTAAATATCCTCCAATCAGTGCATTAGTTTAGTTATTGGCAGAACTCCTTGCATGGCCAATCACATCAAAGCAAGAACAGAGTGAGCTATTTTAATTAATTATGATTTTGAGTTAATTAAACTTGAAATCTTAAGTTTATGTATTTTGTAGGTTAACAAGTTATACTAACTTATATTTATGAGTTTCTTGACTAAACTGCTTCTCTGTGTTGTTCTGCATCCACACTGAATAAAACAATTCAAAGACTTATTTCACTGTGTATGTCCAAGTAATGGAAAGAGCTTCAACTCCGGACTATGCCTCCAATTGAGATTAGATTCAACTATTCAGCGTATATTCAGTGATCTGACTTACCTACCTATGCTTATCAATTATTTCAGTATTTTTTTAAATATATTTTTTCAATACTTTTGAGCTGCTGCTGTTGTTGCAGAAGTAGAGGCCAAGGTTTGGAACATTAGGGCCTGATTTCACAGACAGGGCTTAGATTAGGCCTTCGTTCAATTAGGACATTTAAATGGCTTAAACGTGTCTTAGAAAAAAAAAAACATTGTGTGCATATTGAGATAAAACAATGGCATTGTCATATTTTAAGATTTGTCAGCGCAAGTTGCTTTCAGTTAAAGCAGCTCAATCATGCATTTTATTCTCGGACTTAAGCCTTGTCTGTGAAACAGGGGGTAGATCTTCATTTCTGGCATGCTGTGTTTAAGCATTTGTAAATAAGACAAGAAAAATCCATGATTTTGGTATTAGGTGCTTGAATAAAAAGAAAATGTAAGCATTTTAGAAACGTTGTTAATGTAAAATGTTAATTTACTGCATATTGTGTGAAAACAATGTGGTAACATTTTAGAATACTGTTCCATCATTAAAGAATACACAGGAACAAACAAGTAATGCTTGTTTTATAATGCAGTAACACTGTAAAAAATTATATGATTAATACGTTATGACAACATATGTTTTTACAATGCTTTAACTCACCAAAATAAGTTACGCAATGTTTAATTTTAAGCAAGATTCAACTCATGACTGACTTTTTAAAGTCAGTTTAATGTAATTTTAGTTTAAATGACGTAAACATCCAAGTTGATTATACTTAAAAAATGTAAGGCATCAACTTTTTTTTACAGTGTATTAACATTCTAACTACTGTGTTACCTAACAAGAAACTCTGATTAACAAATTAGTAAGTAATAGTTCTTGTGGTAGTTCACTATAGAATCAATAACTACTTTTACTACCTCCCAGATGACTACTAAGAACTACTTTATACAGATTCATAATAAATGTGAATAATGCATAATTAATTCTAAAGTGAAGGTCATATAGTAACCAATTAGTAATGACTCAAGTATTACCAAAGCCTTCAGAAGTAATTACTAATAATTTGGATCAGTATTTGTATTAAGTGAAAAACACAACAACTCTTGTTTACTGAAGTCATTGTAAGCTTTTGAGTTTTGGATAGTAATGACTGAAGTTTTACATCCTTCTAAAATAATTACTAATTATTAGGATTAGTATTTGGTAATACTTGAGTCATTACTAATGGGTTACTATGACCTTCACTTTAGAATGAATTGTACATTATGCATTATTTATTTTAATTATGAATCTGTATGTAATAGTTATTAATCAGCTAATAGTGAATTAGCACCTTCAATAAGCACTATTACTTGCTAATTTGTTAATTAGAGTTTTTTGTTAGTTAATAGTTGTTACTGGAATGTTAATAGTGCATTACTCATTTGTTCCTGTGTAGTTATGATGGAACCGTGTTCTAAAGTGTTACCAACAATGTTTATATAAAAAGTGGTCTTTTTTATAATTTACAAGATAAGTTCATAGTTATAGATATATAGAGTAAATTTAAGGCTTTTTTAAAAACGTAATAATACGATAAATCAAAGGTTTGGCAATACAGGAGCATGAGTGCATATATCAAAAAGGCCAAGAAATATGATTTTGCACTGGATTTAAACGTTACAGTTATAAGTATAAGTATATAAAATAAGAATAAAGAACTTTGTCCATTGAATGTTCTTGTGATATCAATGTTACTTTAAAAATTACATTTAATATAAAACATTATTGTTATAATATTTTACTGATATATTTAAAAAGAGCATTACTGAAATATTTTTACATTTGATGCTGACGTTTCACCCCGCATATCAATTACTCCCTTTATTTCCATTTCTAAAGAAGTTTCTGCTTTAGCAGTTACTAAAAAAAAGCACAAAAGAGTATTCAAATAATGCACAGGTTTCATGCATTTGGATGAGCAGCACAAACCTGCTTGTTTTTGTAAAGGCCTTTGCGCCACCAAGTGGTAAAATTGACTTTAAACAGGAACAATGAGAAAAACATGTTTGATATGTTGCAGTTTTTCTCAATCAATTTGACACATTTTTTCAAATGAATGTAGTTGCTCTCAAAACAATTAACACAGCAAACTAAACACACTCTTATAATGACGAAACAGTTCAATATTCACTGCATATAAGCACTGCAGTTTATTCTTGCTTTTATTACAAGGAAAGGATATCATCAAAGGTCTGTTCTCCAGTGATTTTTATTACATATTCAGCTAGACACACAAATGCACTAATGAAAATTCATGTTTATCATAAAGTTCTTCAATGGAGGGTTTTGTTATACAAGTTCTTCCTCCTCAACATCTCTACAGGACTTCCATGGTTGGTGGTATTGTTTAATAATGGCATGCTCTTATTCCATTGACAACAAACTTGGCCATCCACCTGAAAAATTTTCTTAAAAAATGTTTGAACATTTACAGAACTTGTCACACTAAGGTTGCCTACAAACTACAAATACTATCAGCAATCATAGTATAAAAATTCATAAAAAAATAGACGTGGAATGCCATAGTAACACTTTTGATATGTTTATATTAGCTTCTCACAAGAAGAGGCTATAAGGGAGAATCAGATTTCTTTTGAAATTCTGTACTTTTCCCTTCAATCTTCTTCCATCCTGCTGTCCCTTTTGTTCATGTTTTCTTACAATTTCTCCTCATATTCTTTGCACTTCACCAATGCCTTCAACTTTACACATCTTTTCCCCCTGTAACAATCCCAGGTCAAAGGTGATGAAGATGGCAGAATATTTCCCAATAACAGCAAGATTTATTTAACACGCGCAAAGAACATGAAACTGTGTGCTCTTCACAAACTATACAAGACACTGAACAGAGGAGAAGGAGGAACTTAAATACACAAATTATTTACTCAACAGCTGTGATGATTAGTTAGTGTCCATGGTGACTGATGAGTGGTGGGAAAATAGAACAAAGAAACACAGGTGATGAATGAAAACAAACTGAAAGTCCATGATAAAGAAACTAAAAAGAACAGACTTGTGACACTCCAATTCTTCTCTTTTTATGCCCTCTCCTTTTCTTAAACTCTCCCCTGATCTCTTTACCTGTTCCACTCTCCCTCTCATTAGACCCGTTCCTCAACTCCCCCTACATCTTTCTTTTCCCCTTCTCATGCTTATTCTTTTTTTATTTGTATAACAACAAAATTTGTTACTTTACTTTGTTTAAAAATAGTTCAACAATTCATTTGAGTTAATCGAATTAAAATAAATCTCATAGATGAAGCTGTTTATATATTTTACGTTAGACTTATTAAGTATTCATCCTAATTAGATATATGTAAATATATATATATAGGCCTGCAAACTTCGACAATATCATCCAAATTATTCATTAGTTCACCACTCGACTTTTAGGCTCTATATATATAACATAAGTCTGAATTAAACATTTCAAAAATTGAATAAAGCTCAATATCAGATGTGTCAGATATCAGATATTGGCCAGAAATGTTTGAATAGGCTCCCAAAAGAATATTGATATAGTCATCTATAGCTAAACAGTATTAAATAACATGACTGGATTCAATTATAAGCAAACTATATAATCACGAAATGAATTACTTACAAAATGATGTACAGACAAAATGACAAATGCCATTGTCAAAAGCAACAAACATTTCAACGATAAATAGTGCAGTACTACCGCCAGTAGACGGAGCTAAAAGGCAGATCATGGTGTCCCCAGGGTTACACTAGAAGCGTCTACCGTCTTCCCCAACAATGCACTTTTGATGAGATTTTAATAATCAAAAACTTTCTGAAATGCATTTCTTAGCAGTGGCTCTTCTTATTGTTGCGCATTGAACGTTTTTTTTTTGTGAACAGTTAGGGTTCCCATGATCATCTGAATATAGTTTTCAGAACTACACTCTAAAAAATGTTGGTTTAAAAACAACCCAAGTTGGGTTGAAAATGGACTAACCCAGCAATTGGGTTGTTTTAACCCAGCGATTGGGTTGTTTTAAGCAACCATTTAACCCAACAGCTGGGTTAAAACAACCCAATTGATGTATCGGTAAGCCCCGCCCCCCTTAGTTACTGTTGCTAACTTGGACAAACAAACTGAGTTGCTATATCTTACACTGTACAGCTGTCAGTGTGAAAACCGATGACAGCTTCGGATTTTCCTGTTTCTCTATGGCGCTGAAACCGAAAGATGTCTGAGTCCTGGTCCCAGCGCGACTGATACTCAACTGCCATTGGCTCATCTGCGTTCGATGGGAGGGGCTTACCGATAGGTAAATTGCTGGGTTTGTCAATTTTCAACCCAACTCAGCATTTTTAGAGTGAAATTTTCAGGAATATTAATCAAAATGAACAAAGTAGCTATAAAGATTCATGAGAAAGCGTTGAATCCTTTATTTAGATAACCTTGAAGTGAAGTCGATAGTGAAGTAGTGAAGTTCCACAGCCTGGGGTTAAAATCTTTTGAAAGAAATAGGCCTACAATCATGCATTGCTTTACACACATACACATTAAATTAAAATATTTAAAGGCTGTGATAAAAACAGTGATAAATAGGCTATTACTCCATTTCACTCCATAATTATAGCTCCTTTTTGTATGCTGGATTATTTGTTGTTTGAAAGGCTTTTACATAGCAGCTACTTTCCCGATAAGTCTGTAAAGGCTGCTTTATAAACGCTATACTGGAACATCAGTTATTGTCTGGCTTTACACCACTGTGATAACTACAACCACAGTGATTTACACATGTACATAAACTCCAGGAGACCTGAGACGAAATGAAATAGCACAGAGGAAACCAAAGGAAGGAGCTATCAAAACATTATTGAGCAGGACAAATTAAAGTGTTTTTACTTTTTTAGTTTTACAAAAAAATAAAAGGTAATTTTTTTTATTTAAGTATTTGATGAACATATTATGACTCATGCTAATAGCTTTATTAGTAGTCTGACTTTTAGGGAGTAAAATTTGCCTCTTATAGAATAGCTATGGCTTAAATGTCTTCAAGTCATTTGTGAAACGTTGAACAGAATTAATTATTTATATGTTGTTTATTCTTTGTCTGGTTAATACAGTCTATATAGCTGACTGTGCTTATATTATCATTTCAAGTCTTTGAAGGAACGTAAAAAAAAAATCTCAAGCGGTCAATCCATGAATGAAGCATAAGTATTTGATATGGTTCGGATCATTGTGCAATACAGCGGACACAGTGATAAAAGTTATGACAAAATTGTCAGCCTAAGTTTTATGTTTAAAACTGGTTAAACATAAAAGGTTAACCTTTTAATCCATAACGATCCACGGCTTAATATGGTCTAGTATTTAAATAAATTCACGGCATAATAATGGCATTATACATCTCAAATATGCATTTAATCGTATTAATTGCTTTACTAGCAGAAAGGAAAATGTGCTGCGTCCGTCAAGAGGTTGATGTAAAGTCTGTTGCATGAGGAGTATTTGAAGTGTCATGCATCACTGTGCATGGGGTGGCCACAGTGAAACATTTCACTTCATAAACCCCTTACAGTAAACACTGACCTCTTAAAGCAGCCCTCAAAAAAACTTTCATTGTGTATAATTTTTATGGTGTATAATTTTATATTATATATATTTTTTTTAAACTCAAGTTTCAATTTCTAAGTTACACATAGTATAATCAATAAGCTCTTTCTGGTATATTACTAAATAGTGTCTTTGGCATTTGAAAATGTAATTTAATGATCGCTAATCTTAAAGTCAGATAATTTTTTGTTTGCTGGTACACTGTAAAAAGTGATCAGTTGATCTAACTTACAAAAAGTGAGGAAACCTATTGCCTTAAAATGATTAAGTAAATAAACACCATGCTTAATTGAAAAAATAATTGAAGTGGAATTGTCAAGTCTTTTTTGTCTTTTTACAGTGTACCAGGAACTGTCTGAATAGCTCTTTTGTGAGAGGTGTGTTTTTGTTATGGACTGTCTCTCTGTGTATGACGGGAGCTGGGGCACAGTATTTCAGTTCACTACAAAAAGATCAGAAGCATCTGTAAATGATTTATCTCTGCAGTGAATCCAACTGTTAAAATAACATTATGCTTTTCTTCCATAAATGCTCACTGACATTTGGTGTCTAACAATAGCTTTGATATTTTATACATTTAGTATCAAACAAATAATATTTACTTTGTTTAAACTTTAAACCACACTCTGCAAGCAGACTTGAAATATACTTAAACTTGAACACCAGGATGTGACATATGAACAGCTCTCTTGTGAGAGGTGTGTTTTTGTTATGGACTGTCTCTCTGTGTATACGGGGGGCACACAGTATTTCAGTCCACTACAAAAAGATCAGAAACATCTGTAAATCAATGATCACTATATCCATTACGTCTTTCTCTATTCCATCATTATTTTTCACCGTAAGGCTTCACAGAAAAAAAATACAAAAATAAATAAATGAAGAAAGGATTTATAATAGAGTTTGGGTCCAAATCATCTCCATCTTATACAACAATGTTAAGGGGCTAACATTATGATCTATGTATGGATATGCTCCTTTTTGTGCAGCACTCTGCAACACATCTCAGTGTAATCATGAATCATGAATATTATTGCATTGAGTGTGTGTATTTTGATGCCTCTTTCCCTAATATGCCATCCTTATTATTTTCCTGCTGTACTTTCAGATTCACTAAAAGCTTCACCTCTATTCACAAATATACTATTACACTGCAATATGTTTACATTGTGTGTGTGTGTGTGTGTGTGTGTGTGTGTGTGTGTGTGTGTGTGTGGGGGGGGGGGGGGGGGATATTTAGTAAACTCAACTTAAAATTTTGTGTTAATCCAATTGATGAGTAAAGATTAAAAAAAACCCATGCAGAGAAACAAACTGAGACAGACACACAAAGTGGAGTTGTACTGTTTTTGTGACATCAGAACTGAAATGGCTAACTGTGACTGTTTATGTAATATATTTTTAACAGATCGGATGGATTCTTCCCACAAATATGCAGGTGTTTCCTGGTGATACTGTCAGAATCAAACCTCTGAGCTCATGAATAAACTGTTAGAATAACTTTATGCTTTTCTCCTCTATAGATGCTCACTGGCATTTGATGTTTAACAATAGTCTTTTTTATTTTGTATATTTTTTGCATTAAGCATGTAATAATTACTTTGTTTAAACCATATGCTCTGCAAGCAAATGAGAACTTTTATTTGAATACTTTTTACTTGAATGTGTATTTTCACGAGTGGCTGAATATGAGTTCGTTGTTTGTGTTTGGAGCTCCGTCAAATTGATTCATAATCCTTGATTTTCTTCTTAACACTCGCTTACAAACGAATACTTTCTATTATTTACAGCGTGTGAACATATCTCCGATACGATTCTCTATAAAAAACAATCGGATTGCTTTGATATCGCTACTTATATCTGAACTTCCGCTACTAGCCGTAGCCCGCTAGCATTGCACACGTGGTAACTTGTTTACACCCGGTACCAACTGAAACCTACAATTCGCCATCGTAGCACATCTGCTACAATGGCGAATAACTCGGATATGTGTCTAATGTTACCTTTGAGTGCAGGTGAGGACACGTTCGAGCTGCATTCGGTGCAGTTGGAGTTGGAGTCGTTGGAGAAGCAGATTCGCGGCCTTCTAGACAGACAAGCTGTGCTGAGGCAAGGTTATCACTCACTGCTTTCCTGGTGCTCGTGTTCCCGATGTCGCTGCGCAGGTTCCCGAGATCCTGAACGGTGACGAGCGCATCGGAGCTGTCGTGCTGCACGCGGGAACGAACGACACCAGGCTGCGGCAGACGGAGGTTCTGAAGAAGGACTACAGGAGTCTGGTCGAGACGGTGCGCAGAACATCGCCTGAAGCAACGATCATCATCTCTGGACCCCTTCCCACGTACCGACTAGGACATGAAAAGTTCAGTAGATTATTTGCTCTAAATGAATGGTTAATGTCATGGTGTAATGAACAGAAGCTGCTCTTTGTAAATAATTGGATTCTGTTTTGGGAGCGACCTAGGCTCTTCCGTCCTGATGGCCTTCACCCCAGCAGAATCGGAGCGGCTCTTCTGTCGGACAACATCTCCAGGGCGTTGCACACCACCATAAGACTAGTAAGTCAAAGTCCAAATCACAGTATTTGCAGTCCTAACTTAATTGACATAAGTACCAATGTAGAACATTATATAGAAACTGTGTCTATTCCTCGTTTAGTGAGGTCAAACATTAAATCTACTGTAGGATCTAGGAAAAATCTAATTGTGATTAAACCAGAAAATCGCAATATTAGTGAACAAAAACAATTTTGTCCTAACTTAATTGACATAAGTACCAATGTAGAACATTATATAGAAACTGTGTCTATTCCTCGTTTAGTGAGGTCAAACATTGAATCTACTGTAGGATCTAGGAAAAATCTAATTGTGATTAAACCAGAAAATCGCAATATTAGTGAACAAAAACAATTTCTAAAACTAGGTCTTCTAAACATTAGATCGCTCACACCTAAGGCGGTTATTGTAAATGAAATGGTCACAGATAATAGTTTCGATTTACTTTGCCTTACTGAAACCTGGCTTAAGCCAAATGATTATTTCAGTCTTAATGAGTCTACTCCACCAGGAAACTGTTATAAGCATGAGCCCCGTCTGATTGGTCGTGGCGGGGGTGTTGCAACAATCTATAGAGATATTCTTAATGTTACCCAGAAAACAGGTCACAGGTTTAATTCGTTTGAAGTACTAGTGCTAAATGTTATGCTCTTAGATGTAAGAAAGAAATCTGTATTATCCCTAGCCCTGGCTACTGTATATAGACCTCCAGGGCCCTATGCTGATTTCCTAAAAGAGTTTGCAGACTTTCTCTCAGATCTATTGGTTAACGTCGATAAAGCATTAATTGTTGGAGATTTTAACATACACGTATGTAACAGGAATGAGTATGCTATACCTTTAAGGGGGCAGGTGATGTGACGGCGCCGGTGTGGTTGAAGTCTCGCGGGCTCGCGAAACTACGTTTGTTCTCGTCTCCACTCGAACGAGTGTGTGCGTGTGGGGTTTTTCTCTCCGGTACTGGCACTTTGGAGAAACTGCTTGCGTTTGACTGCTGTCCTCGACCATTTGGTGTGAGTAGATGTGTACTTTTATCCATAGGAGTTGAATCTAATGAGAGACGTGTTAGTATAATTTGCCCATCTACGTGTTCTAGGATTATTCCCGTGCTGATGACCTGTTGATCTGATAACGCTGTGTGCATACAACTCTGCGTTGGCTTCGGCTACTTAATGATCACCCGTGTATGTGTATATTCTGTATATTCTGATGCTTGCAACAATCCAACGTGAGTAGATTAGATTAGATTAGATTAGATTCAACTTTATTGTCATTACACAAGTACAAGTACAAGGCAACGAAATGCAGTTTAGGTCTAACCAGAAGTGCAATAGCAGCAAGTTCAGGATATACAACGTTTGCATAAGTGCAGGACATGGATATGTACTGAGTATATATAAATATATCTATAAATAGAGAGATGGTTATTACTATAAACAGAATTTACAGGTGGATATGAGGAGCTCTTTTCCAAAACGCTATAAATCCATTTCAATAGTTTTCAGGAAAATAGTTTTTTTTACCTAGACCTACACATTTTGTGAATATTCAATTTATCCTGTTAAAATGTTTTTTTGGCTCAGTCTGAACATGTTGAACACTGATTATTAAATCAAACAACAATATTGTTGATGATAAATTCAAAGTTAATACTTTTTTTTTTCAAAACGCTATAAATCCATTCATTTTTTTTCAAAACGCTATAAATCCATCAATTTTTTTTTATTTATTTATGGTTTGTCTTTTTTTTTTTTAAACAACAACAAGAGAACATGCACCATATAATCAGGGACTCATAAATTAATATAAATTATTGATGATAATGATAACTATTCAATAAGTTATTTAGTAATACATATTCAATATAAATATAAAACATATAATAGCCTACACATAAAAATACAGTCATTTTTAGTAAAGTGTAAAGCCTTTAACAAATAGGACCAACTTGTCCACTACATATGCATGAAAAAAAACGAATTATTATATTCAATATTCAACAATGCATTTAATAGTGCATACAGTAAAGTGTCTAACCTGTAAAACAGTAGGACATTGTCTGCTATACATTTTTTTAAATCACATAGTGTGTGTGAGAGTGAGCGTGAGTGAATGCGAGTGTGTGTGAGAGTGAGTGAGTGAGTGTATGCGTGTGTGTGTGTGTGTGTGTGTGTGTGTGTGTGTGTGAGAGAGTGAATGCGAGTGTGTGTGTATGCGTGTGTGTGTGTGTGTGTGTGTGTGTGTGTGTGTGTGTGTGTGTGTGTGTGTGTGTGTGTGTGTGTGTGTGTGTGTGTGTGCGAGCTCGTGTGAGTGAATGCGAGTGTGCGTGTGAATGCGAGCGAGTGTGTGTGTGTGTGTGTGTGTGTGTGTGTGTGTGAGCTCGTGTGAGTGAATGCGTATGCGTGCGAAATGCGAATGCTAGCGTGCTTATGGTCCTGGACTTTCGGACGCTTCCTTGTCACTTGCGTGAAGTCCATGAGATGAAGTATGGCGTGATCCTGGTCAACCTTGTTTGGTTTTTCATAAAAATAATTGAAATGTATCCTCAGATCGTCCGGCGACAGCCTCTCGGCCTGAAGAGAAAACTTTGGCAGCAGCTTTGTGTTGACATCCCACTGTTGTTATCAACGCGCTACCTGAGTGACGAAACTTCTTTTTTTGTTGTTTTTTGTGATTTTCTTTGTCCAGTCGGCGTTTTCTACCCCCAGGTGTAGGTCTCACTTGCTCATCAAGGCCATCAAAAGTGTTATCAGAGTTTAAAGCACTCATTTTAATGAATGAACGTAAACAAACAGCTGTTCAGAGTGCCGCCCTGTTGGATTACGTAGTACGCTCATCGAATTCTGATTCGTCAAGAGGATATATCGTGTTTTGGCTAAAAATAGGTTTGGCGTTTATCGCGCTTTGGAAAAAAACAGCATCTTGCAGTACATTTTAAACAAGGAAATATAGCGATTTGGCATGAAATGTTGATGGAGCAGTGAATAGGTTCAGTACACAGTAAAATGACATGATAAACTCATTTTTTTTTAAAATGGCGTTTATCGCGTTTTGGAAAAGAGCTCTTCATATGTACTATGAATATAATATACAGATGGCTTTTACTATAAACAGAATTTACAGGTGGATATGTACTATGAATATAATATAATATACAGATGGCTATTACTATAAACAGAATTTTACAGATAGAGGTATACAATGATATGTTAGGCTAAAATGAGGAATATGGCAGTGGATTAAGGTAGTGCAATAAATTATGGACAGAAGCTATCCGAAAAAAAAAGTGTAAAAGTGCAGTGGAAGTGATTGCATATTACAGTTAGAAGTACGGTGCAAAATACAAATGTAAACAGTTGGTACTGTAAAAACAGTCGGCAGTGCAAATGAGCATAATCCAGTTACGGTATGGTAGTGCAAAATGCATAAGTAAACAGTTGTTACTGTAATAAACAGTCGGTAGTGCAAATAACAAAGTGAAGGTGGATGTGAGGTAGGAGAGTTATCAGTATATGAGGGGAGTGGATCAACAGGGATTTGAGTTCAGTAAGGAGACAGCTCTGGGGAAAAAACTGTTCTTTAGTCTGCTGGTCCTGGTCCGGTGGATCCTGAAACGCCTGCCGGAGGGCAGGAGAGAAAACAGTCTGTGGGCTGGGTGAGAGGAGTCCTTGAGGATGCTGCGAGCTCGATGCAGACAGCGTTTCCTCTGGATGTGCTCGATGGAAGGCAGTGGAGTCCCTGTGATGCGCTGGGCAGTTTTCACCACCCGCTGCAGTGCCTTGCGCTCCGCAACAGAGCAGCTCCCATACCACACTGCCACACAGTTGGTCAGGATGCTTTCTATTGCGCAGCGATAGAAGTTCACCAGGATAGCCGAGGAGAGCTGATTCTTCCTCAGTGTCCTCAGGAAGAAGAGGCGCTGGTGAGCCTTCTTGACCAGGCTGGAGGTGTTGGTCGTCCACGACATGTCCGCCGAGATGTGGATCCCCAGGAACTTGAAACTGGAGACACGTTCAACAGCCATTCCATTGATGTGGATGGTGTCGTGTGTGCCTCTTGACTCCTTCCTGAAGTCCACGATGAGCTCCTTCGTTTTGGTGGTGTTGAGGAGCAGGTTATTTTCGGTGCACCATGTGGCCAGGTGCTGGATCTCCTCCCTATAGGCAGTCTCATCGTTGTTGCTGATGAGACCAATCACCGTAGTGTCGTCCGCAAACTTGACGATAGAATTAGATCCATACACAGGCTTGCAGTCGGCGGTGAAGAGGGAGTAGAGAAACGGGCTTAGCACACAGCCCTGTGGTACACCAGTGTTAAGAGTGATGGATGTGGAGCAGGTGAATCCTGAACGGACATTCTGGGGTCTGTCAGTTAGGAAGTCCAAAATCCAGTTGCACATTGAGGTATTGATGCCCAGGTCTCCAAGTTTGGCTATTAACTTGGTTGGGATGACAGTGTTGAATGCTGAGCTGAAGTCAACAAACAGCATGCGTGCGTAAGTGTTCTTATTGTCCAGGTGAGTGAGCACAGAGTGCAGTGCCATGGAAACGGCATCCTCTGTGCTCCTATTGCTGCGGTAGGCAAACTGGTGTGAGTCCAATGTGGATGGTAGAGAGTCTTTTAGGTGTTCCAGGACCAGCCGCTCAAAGCACTTCATGACGATGGGTGTGAGTGCTACAGGGCGGTAGTCATTAGGGCACCTCGGGTTAGAGTGTTTTGGCACTGGCACAATGGAAGTGCGTTTAAAGCATGATGGTACAGCTGCTTGGGCAAGAGACAGGTTGAAAATGTCTGTAAAAACCTCAGCGAGCTGCTCCGCACATGCCCTGAGAACACGACCAGGGATGTTGTCTGGTCCAGCAGCCTTGTGCGCGCTGATCCGGCTCAGTGACTTGCAGACATCTGTGGTGGAGAGTGTGATTGGTGGGTCAGCTGAGGGTTTGAGCTTGGTGGCAGTTTCTCTGTTGTCTCTTTCAAAGCGAGCATAAAAGTGATTTAGCTCGTTCAGGAAGTTGACATCAGTGGCTGCGGGGGTGGAGTGGGGGGGTTTGTAGTCACTGATGGCCTGAATGCCCTGCCACATGCGTCGAGGGTCAGAGTTGGAAAAGTGACCCTCTATCTTTAGCTTGTAGCAGTGCTTGGCCTTTTTGATGCCCCTCTTCAGGTTTGCTCTGGATGTACTGTAGGCTTGTGCATCTCCTGATCTGAAGGCAGTATTGCGTGACTTCAGCAGGAGTCGCACTTCCCTGTTCATCCATGGCTTCTGATTTGGGTATGTGGTGATCTGTTTCTGGGTTGTAACACTGTCAATGGTGGTATTGATATGATCCAATACAGAGGAGGTGTAGAAGTCAATGTCCGTGTGAGCGTCACTGGTGGCTTGAGAAGCAAACACACTCCAGTCTGTGTGTAGAAACCTTTTCTGGAGTGTGGAATCTGCCCCCGCAGGCCACACCTTGATGGTCTTCACTGATGGCTTCACACGGTTGATGAGGGGTGCATATTTGGGGATGAGGAACAAAGACAGGTGATCTGACTGTCCCAGGTGGGGGAGGGGTGTCGCAACGTAAGCACCAGCCATGTTTGTGTAAACATGGTCTAAGGTTTTGTTTCCTCTGGTGTGGCAGGAAACATGCTGGTGAAACTTGGGTAGCACTGACTTTAAGTTTGAATGATTAAAGTCACCTGCAACAATAAAAGCAGCTTCCGGGTGATCAGTCTGTTGTTTACTGATGGCTGCATGAAGTTCTTTCATAGCAAGCTTGGCATCAGCATCCGGGGGAATATAGGCTGCAGTTATAATGGTGGAAGTGAACTCCCGCGGTAGATAAAACGGTCTACATTTAACCATGAGAAACTCGAGGTTAGCTGAACAATGACTCCCAACAATAGCAGAGTTTGTGCACCAGGCTTTGTTAATGTAAATGCACAATCCACCATCTAATGTTCTATCCGCCCGGAGCGTGTGGCATCCCGCTAGCTCAATAGCGGTGTCCGGTATTCCGCCGTTTAGCCAGGTTTCCGTGAAGATTAGGACGTTACAGTTCAAAAGTTTCTTGCTGTGTGTGATGCTGAGTCGAATCTCCTCCATTTTGTTCACTAGCGACCGTACATTGGCAAGGAAAATACTGGGTAAAGAGAGCCGATGTGGGGTTAGCCTTAGCTTTAGCCTTAGCTTAGCTCTCAGACCTCCGCGTTTTCCCTGCCTTTGTTTACGATCTCGGCGCCGCCTGCGAGCACTTCCGCCCGGCCGGGTAGAGTGCATAGCCTCGGGTGTCCTAGCGATCTCAGGAAGGAGTCGAAGATTGTCCATAAAACTGTCGGAAATTTGCAAACCAATATCCAAAATCTCACCACGGGTGTATGATGTTAAGGCACAACTATTCTGAACGAACAGACCCGAGATGAGCAGGAAAAATACCGCAAAATTGCATAATCTGGAGAGACCCAGAGCCTCGCGAACTACTCGCGCCGCCATCTTGGATTCAAAGTAGTAGTGTTCTTTATAACCAATGAGTTGAATCTAATAGGAAACATGTTTAGTATAATATGTACACCAACGTGTTGTTCTAGGATTATTTTGCACTGATGACCTGTGTATCTGAACGCACTGTATGCGTGCAACACTGCATTGGCTTCGGCTACCTAATGATCAACTCTGCGTGTATACATTGAGTTGAGAGTAACCGCGTGCACGGAGGTCCGGACAGAATTGACTGCGTTACAACCCACTTCTGCCTTTTCTATAATGCCTCAGTCAACAAAGTGAACCATAGTGTACTGTTAAAAAGGTATGTGAGTATTTTGTTATATAAGTAAGTGTATAATGTGTTTTTGTGTAATAAAAATGGGAAATGGTTTTAATTACAGGTCTTAAAATCCTTCCCGTCGGGTTAGTAATACACTAAGACGTCATGGTTTGAAATCATGCATGGCACGGAAGGTTCCCCTGCTTAAACCAGCACATGTCCAGGCCCGTCTTAAGTTTGCCAATGACCATTTGGATGATCCAGAGGAGTCATGGGAGAAAGTCATGTGGTCAGATGAAACCAAAATAGAACTTTTTGGTCATAATTCCACTAAACGTGTTTGGAGGAAGAAGAATGATGAGTACCATCCCAAGAACACCATCCCTACTGTGAAGCATGGGGGTGGTAGCATCATGCTTTGGGGGTGTTTTTCTACACATGGGACAGGGCGACTGCACTGTATTAAGGAGAGGATGACCGGGGCCATGTATTGCGAGATTTTGGGGAAGAACCTTGAAGATGGGTCGAGGCTGGGTCTTCCAACATGACAATGACCCGAAGCACACAGCCAGGATAACCAAGGAGTGCTCTGTAAGAAGCATATCAAGGTTCTGGCGTGGCCTAGCCAGTCTCCAGACCTAAACCCAATAGAGAATCTTTGGAGGGAGTTCAAACTCTGTTTTTCTCAGCGACAGGCCAGAAACCTGACTGATCTAGAGAAGATCTGTGTGGAGGAGTGGGCCAAAATCCCTCCTGCAGTGTGTGCAAACCTGGTGAAAAACTACAGGAAACGTTTGACCTGTAATTGCAAGCAAAGGCTACTGTACCAAATATTAACATTGATTTTCTCAGGTGTTCAAATACTTATTTGCAGCTGTATCATACAAATAAATAGTTTAAAAATTATACATTGTGATTTCTGGATTTGTTTTTTTTAGATTATGTCTCTCACAGTGGACATGCACCTACGATGACAATTTCAGACCCCTCCATGATTTCTAAGTGGAAGAACTTGCAAAATAGCAGGGTGTTCAAATACTTATTTTCCTCACTGTATATGGGTAATGTAGTTTAAAACGTTTAATAATGAAACAATAAATGCTAAGTAAATGACATCTTTAATGGACAACTGGATATCTAAATATGTTCATTGTGTTAACATTTATGACATATATGAGGGGCAGGCTGAAATTTTATATTTTACTGTGAGCACTTTTAGAAAACCTTTATGCCAGCTTTCCATATCTGTCTGAAAACTGTGCCCAACATTATTTAGAGAACATAGCATAAGCAGTTGTCCTGCCAATAATCTCTGTGATACGCTAACCAGACTTTGAGTAACAGCCATTTGAAATGTGCTTTTTTTGCTCTTCCAGGGGCCTCTACTGGGTCCCTGGGGGCGGAAAGGCAGTACAACATACACAGATCTATTCTCCTCATCATGGACAACAAACTTTGAGTCACATTTAAAGAGCATTTTCTCTTTTCTATTCTAACATCATGCTTGTATTAGGTTTTGATGGGTATTGTGAGACCATCTGATGAAATACAGAAATATTTGAAAGAAATGTTTTAATATAATTATTATTCACGAGTTCACACGTACATCAAATTAAATGGAGTAAAGATTATGCGTATTTGGCGTGCTGTCCGGGGGAGGGCTCCGGGCTCGGAATTTGGCCCGAACCCAGAGTACCCCCTCCATGATGAAGATAGTCTAGAACTAGACTGTATTTTATTATGGATTGTGTTGACGTCTAATGAGTTTATTAATTCAAAGTGAGGAGATGGGGTGGTGGAGGGATGCTAAAAATAAAAATGGTCAACGAAAGAAGGTAAATATGCTGTATATATACACACACCTCTTATCGTTGATTAAATCGATTAGCTTGATATGCTCCACATGTGTTTAACTAGGTTTAATTATCTGAGGGTGCTCCACTTGGGTTTGATTAGGTTACATTATCTGGCGTGCTCCATTGTTTAGATAGGTTTAATTATTTGGACGTGCTCCTCCCGAAATTAGTTACTAAAACTTCACTTAATATTTATTTTTTCTTTTATGGATGAACACCAATAAATATAATGTATGAACCCGCAACAACTTGCAGTTATCCAGTTTCCAGTGTAAACAAAAACTATTCATACATGTACACTTCACTATTATTATTAAATATAGGACAATGCACCAATAGCAAAAGAGACATTGCCAAAATTTCCTGTATTTTCACATACCTGACATCGGTAATGTGCATGCTTTAATTTTTATTACAGTAGTCGATATACCAGATTTATCAACATAGATCGTCTTCAGTTTAGCTTGAAGTGTTTGTAATCCTGTCCTTTATTTCTGGCATTTAAAACTGGCATAATTGTCACAACATGCAAGTATATACAACTTTTTGGTGCATTGTTGTACCAAATATAATATAACCAGATAAAAAATGTTTATGTCTCAAGTAAAAGAATCTTGGTAATTAATTAGATAACCTAAATAAACTTGTGAAATGTGTATTTACTTTCCAAACACCATACACAATATTCACCATACTTTATCACTCAACTCTTTATTGGAGGATACAGTATACAGTTGATACAGTAGCATAAAGACAAATGAGATTCAAGATAAATAAAAACGGGTCTTCAAAAATACATTAACATCATATTAATACATTCACAGCTGCTGAAGCCACACAAATGAGTGCCACATAATCCCATCCAGTCAACTATGATACAGAAAACAGATTTGATATTATGTTGAAAAATGATGATTCATTATCACAGCTAGACTGGTTTCTTGCTCTTCCTTTTATCATGTCCATGTTCCATCTTGTTCTTCTTCTTCTAAACAATTAGCTTACTTGTACCCTACAGTGTATAATTGATAAACAGATGATGTGGTCACTGATGTGGTGTAGCCTTTTCTCAACCAGAGGAAGAAGTTGTAACATCCCATTTACATTTACATTTACATTTACATTTATGCATTTAGCAGACGCTTTTATCCAAAGCGACTTACAACTTGGGGGTACAATAAGCGATTGGTCGTGAAGAGTCGAGTGAGCGCAACAAGTGCCTGAAATACTTGGTCCGTGTACATTTCTCAGTGTAGCACAGGCTAGAGTAGGGAGGGAAAGAGGAGGAAAAGAGGAAAGGAATTTTTTTTTTTTTTTTTTTTTTTTAGGAGGTTAAGTGCTCACCCAAGAGATGAGTTTTTAGTTGACTTTTGAATGTTGTCAATGAATCCGCATTTCGGATGGCGGTGGGCAGATCATTACACCAGCTGGGAACGTTGAATGAAAATGTTCTGGAGAGGGATTTTTTGCCTCTCTGTGATGGTACCACAAGCCTTCGCTCCTTAGCTGAACGAAGGCTTCTGGTGGGGGTGTGGCGACGTAGAATCGAGTCAAAGTATGCAGGAGCTGAGTGCGTGGTGGCTCTGTAGGCAAGCGTCAGCGACTTAAACTTGATGCGAGCAGCGAGTGGTAGCCAGTGCAGAGAGATGAAGAGTGGTGTGACGTGGGTCCTTTTGGGCTCGTTGAAGACCAGACGTGCCGCTGCATTCTGGATCATTAGAAGTGTTTAGATCGCACAAGAGGGGAGTCCAGCCAGAAGCGCATTGCAGTAGTCAAGTCTAGAAATAACCAGGGCCTGGACAAGAAGCTGTGTTGCGTGTTCTGTTAGGAATGGTCTGATCTTCCTGATGTTGTAGAGCGCAAACCTGCAAGAGCGAGCTGTCTTAGCAATGTGATCTCTGAAGGACAACTGGTCATCAAATGTAACTCCAAGATTTCTGACTGATTTTGAAGGGGAGATCAGGGATGCACCTAGCTGGATGGTGAAGTCATGTTGCATAGTGAGACTGGCGGGAAAGATGAGGAACTCAGTCTTTGCCAGGTTGAGCTGTAGGTGATTTTTACTCATCCATGCAGAGATGTCAGCCAGACAGCCGGAGATTCATGCAGCTACTGTGGGGTCGTCTGGTTGGAATGAAAGGTAGAGCTGAGTGTCATCTGCATAGCAGTGATATGAGAAGCCATGTGCCTGTATGATGGGACCTAATGAAGTAGTGTAAATGGAGAAAAGGAGAGGTCCAAGCACTGAGCCCTGAGGAACCCCCGTGGTCAGTTGATGCGCTTGGGATTCCTCTCCTCTCCAGGCAACCTTGAAGGACCTACCTGTGAGATAAGATTCAAACCAATGGAGCGGAGTCCCTGTGATGCCCAGTGATGAGAGGGTGGACAGAAGGATTTGATGATTTACCGTGTCAAAGGCAGCAGATAGATCAAGGAGGACAAGGACTGATGATTTGGACTCAGCTTTAGCTATCCGCAGGGCTTCGGTGACCGACAGTAATGCAGTCTCTGTGGAGTGGCCCCTTTTGAAACCGGATTGGTTCGAGTCCAGCTGGTTATTCTGTGAGAGGAAGGATGAAACCTGGTTGAAAACAACTCGTTCAAGAGTTTTTGCTATGAATGGCAGGAGAGAGACAGGTCTGTAGTTATCTATGAGTGATGCGTTTAAAGTGAGGTTTCTTAAGCAGTGGAGTTACCCGAGCCTGCTTGAAAGTGGTAGGGAAAGTGCCAGTGCAGAGCGATGTGTTGATGATGTGTGTGAGTGCAGGAAGGAGAGTAGGAGAGATGGCTTGAAGGAGGTGTGAGGGAATGGGATCGAGAGGACAGGTGGTAGGATGGCTGGAGAGGAGAAGTTTAGATACTTCGGCCTCAGTGAGTGTGGAAAATGAGGAGAGAGTATGTTCGGTCGTGGAAGTGGCTGATCTAAAATCCACAGTGTGTGGGAGTGAGAACTGATTGCTGATAGTTGTTGTTTTGTTTGTGAAGAATTGTGCAAAGTCGTCTGGAGATAGGGAGGTGGTGGGGGGTGGAGGAGGAGGACAGAGCAGAGAGTTGAATGTTCTGAATAGTGTGCGTGAGTTTGTGGTGCTGGTGATTTTGTTTTGGAAATAAGAATATTTAGCTGCGTGTACTTCATTCGAGAAGGATGAGAGCAAAGACTGATACTTAGCTAGATCTGATGGGTGATTTGATTAATGCCATTTCCTCTCTGCTGCCCTGAGTGTTGTCCGATGTTCACGAATAACATAAGATAACCAAGGGTTAGAGGGAGTAGCTCGTGCTGGCCTAAAAGAAAGAGGGCAGATATTGTCTAGACATGAAGTTAAGGTGGAGCATAGAGTGTCAGTTGCAGTGTTAACATCCATAGAAGAGAATTGTGTGGATGAGGGAAGGGAGGAAGAGACAGCAGAGGAAAGATGAGAAGGAGAGAGTGAGCGCAGGTTTCGTCTGAAAGTAACTGGTGGAGGAGCTGGTGGTGTGTGAGTAGTAAGTTGGAGATTAAATGTGATGAAAAAGTGATCTGAGATGTGTAGAGGTTTGACCAAGATATTGTCTGTAGAGCAGTTGCGTGTGTAAATGAGGTCCAGCTGGTTACCAGATTTGTGGGTATGTGACGTGATGAGGCGTTTGAGGTCGAATGAAGCTAGGAAGGAGTGGAAATCTGAGGCATAAGATTTGTCCAGGTGAATGTTGAAGTCGCCGAGTACTATGAGTGGGCAGTCATCCTCTGGAAATGAGGACAGCAGAACATCCAGCTCATCAACAAAGGTGGTCAGTGGACCTGGGGGGCGGTAAATGACTACAATATGTATTTTAGTGGGAGTTGAAAGCGTTATAGCATGATATTCAAATGTGTTGTTTTTGCAAAGAGCTGTGTGAGATGAGTATTTCCAATTGTTAGAAATGAGAAGACCCGTGCCCCCACCCCTCCCAGTCTGGCGAGGGGTGTGGGAGAAAGAGAAGTTATTAGAGAGAGCAGCAGGTGTTGCTGAGTCTTCTGGACGGATCCAGGTCTCAGTCAAGGCCAGGATTTTGAGGGTGGATTGAGTGGCAAAGGCAGGAATGAAGTCAGCTTTATTGACAGCTGACTGACAATTCCATAGCCCCACAGAAAAAGAAAGAGACGGAGAGGCATTAGAGGAGAAGGGAACAGGAAGTAGATTAGCAGTGTTACGGTGCCGTCTACGTCTACGTGTAATAGTGGGTCGTGGTTGCGAGATAACGGGGATGGAGTGGACGCACATGGTTAGAGAGAGGAAGGAAAGAAAGATGAAGGGAGAAGAAGGAGATAACTCGGTGCCTTATCGGAGTCCCTGCCTCGGAGGAGTCGCGCAGAGGAAGAGTCGAATACAGATGTCTTTACCCGCGTCGGTCTTCACACGCGGAGGCTGAAACGCGAGCTGACGCTTCCGCGCCAGCTATGGAACGTTCGTTAAATAGAACCTATTCGTTGCTGAGTGAGATCAGCTGCCTCTGATAATTGCAGTTCAACGCGCAGATGATAGGCCGTGAATGTCTTTAAATCAAAACCAATTTATGCCTGGATCTAGGCAACTTAAGTGCAAAGCTGTCTCGGTAATAACAACGTCAGATTATCTTATTCAAATGCAATATTGCAATTGGCTATGGCAGTAATACAAGGCTAAAAATCACACACAACGAAATAAAATATTAGTAGGACAATCAAACTACTAGAGTCGTGCAACAGGACTAAAGAATATGTTCAAAACTTACATGCGCGCTCCGCCGACCTGCTTCAAAAGCCGTAGTCCCATAGTCAGGCATTCTCCAGTCCTGGTCTAAAAGTAAAACAAAAACACAATTCAAATTAAGTTTAATGTACAGTAAGGTTAGCATATGTTCTGCATGATTTAAGCAGTGGTTGGCTACTCTGGGCCCAGTGTCCACTGTCCTGCAGATTTAGCTCCAACCCCAAACCCACCTGCCTATAATTATCTATAAGTAAACCTGAAGACTTTAGTTAAAATTTGCAGGCGTGCTCGATTAGGCTTGGAGGAAAAACTCACCATTTCAAAAGGGCCAGAGTTGCCCAATCCTGATTTAAATTTACAAAGCAGCAGTCAGTACATTATATATTTATGCATTTGGCAGACGCTTTTTTATATAACACACATTGAAGCATTATGTATATAATATTGCAGCACATAATATTAGCCAAGTACTGAACAAAAACTATTTTACCCATATCTACAGCAACCTTTTAAACAGCAGATCTTTAAAAATATATTTTAGAAAAGGCATGGTCTCTACTTAGCCTTTGCCAGTGATGCTAGATTTCTTTTAAGACAACATACTCTTCTGTCACTTGTTTCAAGAGCATCACTCATGATAGCCAGTACATTGTAAAATTGTTAAAATATGGCAATACAAATTTCATGGAAAAATTAAGAAATAGGTACAGAGGCACAAGACTTACCATGCTTATGAAACACCCATGGACATGCATAGTTCTCAGAGACTTGAGTTTTTGCGTCTTGTATTCCTCCTTTGCTGCACATTAGTCTTTTCCTGTAGAATCTTCTGAAGTGTGTGTCTTCTCCTGCTATCCATCTTAAAACATAAATGCAATGTGTTTAAGTCTGTGGAGTATAAGAAATAAGTATAAAAAAAATCCAAAATCAAAAAAATCCAAAGCTACCCAGAACTATCCATGGTCTACAAAACAACAGAGAAATACCTGGAGTTTATACCAACTAAATGCTTTTTTATCACACTTTAAGAATTGAAGGCCAAAAGTCCAGTTCCAGCCTTTATGCTAAAAGGCAATCATTGTAATAATAATTGTATCAAAAAGGGAAACAGATATTTACCGTTTTAGATAAATCCAAGATACAGAACCTAATTTGCTCATTTTAGGATTTATAAAAAGATTTAGACATGAATAATGGTGCATATATTATCAGAGTATAGAACGAATGATCACAGCTGAAATGAATAGTTCTTTGAGAGATCAACATCAAATTCTTTACTACATATTAAGACACTACATCAATACAAGACATACCAATGAACTTGCAAACTTTTCTGTCTTCTTCGGGCACAAGATGGCCATGTTCCTTCCTCACCCTAAACAAAGGACTAATTCGATTAGCTTGCTTCGAAATAAGGTCTGGTCTTTCTTCTCTGCTGTAAAACAAGAAAGTCTCACTTACTCTATGTGCAATTACTATTTTTTTTGAAACATGTAAATTAAGACAGTTACAATACGATTCAGGGGAGCATTTGATGAGTAAATACTGATATAGTAAAATATTCTAGTAACTTTACCTGAAGGGCTGATTCGCTGCGACTCACTAGTAGCTCTTGGGAGGGTTGGCTTTTAAAAGAACTGTTGAGTTTGATATTGTAGAGATCTAAAATAAATAAAGTTGTGAGGTCATGCATAACTCTGTTTCTTTCTGTAAAATGTGTTGCATAATAATGTTCAATAAATTGATATAAGTTCACTGATATGTGTGCATTTCCATTTTTGAAAGTATATCTTTAATAGCACATGAATTTGTTTAAAAATGTTGATTATTCTCTTGATTTTTTTGTCGTGAATTCACGTGAATGATTTACATGCAAACAGGACATTATCAGCAGTACAACTGATCTGATTATAACAAAATAATCGAATATCTGATGTCATGTGAGCATTTCTACTCTTGCAAACAGAGGTAGGTTATGAGGTCAGAAGAGACATCTAATATTACATGAACAGACAGGGCCCAATTTGTAATCATTTTAAAGAAAACATTGGACTTAATATAAACTTTCTGACAGTGTGTGGGACATCCTACTACTTTCCAAGAAGGGGAGCAACTGATTTACAAAAATCATGATAAATATGTACAGGAATTGAGGCAGTAGCCAATGGCTGGAGTCGGAGTAAAAGCTGCAGGATTATGTACGAGTATATGTACGAGTATCATATGAATTTGACAACTTGTTAAATCTTGTGAATTATTAAGACTTTGAGAATATATTCTAACTGATTGAGCCATGGGGTTTGTAAGAATATGCTTAAGTAACCACAAATGCTTGATAAAGAGTTCAAACCAACACATACTTGCCATTGCAAATATTTGCTGTTGCTGCTTTCGGTCTTCTTCGTTACTTCTCCATGAACAAGAATGGGCTGACTGAGTCCAAAAGGCCCTTTTGTTCTTTCCAGGTAAAAAAAAGAAAGAAAAAGTCTTCATATATAATACATACATTATATACAGTAAAAAGTACTATTACATTACAATATTTAGATTTAACATTAAAAGGCATTCAAAGCATGGTAAGTGTTGTGTTTACTGTCTATTTACAACAAACATCACATTAAAACTACCAATACTGTGGTAAAAGCATTGCAAGTGTTGTTTTTATTGTGCATCTACTACAAATGCCACGTTGGAACCATAGACTGTAAAAAAATATGGACGTAGTGTCTGTGACGTCACCCATAGGATTCTGATGAGCCGTTCTAAAGCGCAAAGTATGGACGAGATGGCCGTTGCCATCTTGGCAGCGCGTCATCACGCATCACTCCCGGATAACAGAAAATGGGCAAAAAGGTGGGACCTGGGCAGAGCTGAAGTGACGCGATGACTAATATACAGCACATAAATGGCTATCCACCTGTCACTCGAAGTGGCCACTGCCTTAATTATGCAGAACTTTAATGCTTTATATAATGTAAACGAATGAGTTATAAAAAAATTCATCCCCCTCACATTTGTCATGAAGGGCAACATTAGCCGTATAGACCAAAACCACAATTTGTACCAGGCTGTAAACATGTTTTAGTCTGCTGTAAAGTTGGCCATTTTAACATGGGGCTCAATGAGATTCTGCTCCCTTCTGGAGCCTGTCCCTGGCGGCCATTCGATGACTTGCAGTATATGGCACTTCCGTATTGGCTTCAAGAGAAACTGTGGGAGGTTGCCGCTTGGTTGGAACTACACTAGTAGTTATTGTTAAATATTAATAATATGATATAAAAATATGAAATATGTTTAAAGGTCTATAGCACGTCATGTGACAGTGTTTAAACACCCTATTAGCAAGGTGTGTTGATTTAGAAAGCAAAGAAATGCGAAGCCTGAGTGGAGATGAAAGATATAATGCAGTGACTGAACATAATCTGATCAATAACAACAAGCAGAAAATACTTTATATCAAACATTAGGACCTAATTTATGACTACTCACCAACACGTCGCACACGTGAACTGATGCCAAACATCGCGATGTGTTCTGAACGAGACTTCTTCAGCGTTATTTCATGACGCCGAGGGGTAAGCCCATAGATATGTATACGTAGATACCCCATTAGCAACTGTTTCTATGGCGGCACGTCGACGTGCCTGGAGCGGTCTAATGAGGTATACGTATACACTTCTATGGTTTTAAATGCAGCCGGCCTGTGACCGTGACGCCTTCATTGTGACGCTGGGGCGCGTCTTTTCTTCACACAAATCAGTCGTTTGACCGCGGAACAGTTGGAATTCTTGAACTTTTTCAATAAAGTGTGACCGTTGTCTGTAATATTCTGTGTTTTATATCATATAACGCACATGGGCAGGTTTGGGGGCGTGGTTGGGCTACTGTTTGTGTCTGAATAGCGAAAATAAAAATAAATAAATGTAAATATAACTATGCTGGCTGATTAAATTGAGAATAATATTGTTAGAAACAAAATGCAAAAATAACTTAATTGAGGGCAGGAAGTCCATCCAATAAATATGAGTGCCCACAGCCTAAACACAGGCATCACTCTTCTGCGTAATGGTAACCACAAAATTACAGAAACTCCTTGTCCAACATAACTGAACATTAAACACTAACATAAACTAACAACATCTTTCCCTTTACTGAAAAACATAAAATAACACTTTAATCCCTAAATTTACTCTCCTAATGCAGTCCCTTGCAAAGTATGCTGGGAACTACAGATCCACTGTACAGTTTGTTAGTTTCACTCAGCAATGTTAAGTTGACCGAACAAACACGTAAAGCTTACAATACTCATTTTTAGTAGAAACAACTCAGTAAGTTTAAGTTCATTTAGTTACATGAGTTTTTTTAAGTAATGTGAACAAGGATGATTTGAGTGCAACTAGCAACAGTGAAGTTAATTTTTTTGAGTGAAGACTACATACATTTCTGTAAAGATAATGTGTTAAACCAAAACTGTATAACTATATACCCAAATAATAACTCTAAGGAAATTAAAGAGTGCATAGTACGGGAAAAAAATGGCATTTAGGAGAGGGGACCAGCTGCACAGAAGGAATTTAACTATAAACTAAGGGCAGGAGGAAGTATAGAGAGAGAAATTTGAAACTCATTGTTCGACTATGAACACTAAAAAAATTATGGAATTCTAATATTTGACAAATTTGGTTCCAGCCAAAAGATTTATCAATGTGATAGATGAGGGGGCAAAGGCAAATGAGTTGAACGATTTTTATTGTAGGTTCGAAGTAAGAGACTTTTCACAGAGGCAGGAAACTGCACTGGATGTTTTATCTGTATTGGATTCCTCTAAAATAACTATTGACTAGCATATGGTGGAGAGATTGTTTTCACATATCTGTCCCAGCAAGGCTCCTATAGGCCAGACGGCATCTCTGGGCGGTTATTGAAATTGTGCAGTGAAGAGCTGGCAGAAGCCTGGTGCCCCATCTATCAGAAGTCTTTAAACACACAGTTCCCTCATTTTGGAAGAGTTCTATTACTATCCATGTCCCATAAAAGGTTAGCTGTAAGGATAATAATAATTATCGTCCAGTGGCACTTAACTTCACTACTATTGAAGTTTTTGAGAAAATTATGATTAATTTAGTAAAAACAGAGGTCAGCAGTCTTTCAGACCCATTTCAAACTGCATGTAAGGAGCAATAGAAGTACAGATGATGCTGTTATAGCCATAACCCATTTCATAAATAGGCATCTAGAGGATTCTAGCCCGTATGCACGTCTTTTAGTTGTAGATTTTAGCTCAGCTTTTAATATGCTGCATCTCTTAATTGTGAATGATTTTAAACTTCATAATTGTATTATTAAATGGTATTATTCGTTTTTTAACCAATCGCAGGCAGCAGGTCTGATCTGAATTTAGTTGTAGTAGGTTACAACTACAGTTGCACTTTTTACGTTGTCTGAGAATTTTTGCTTTTGATCAAAAGTTCATGATAATCTTTTTGCAGGCAAACTCACCAACAGTGGTACACAGACAATACTTCACGAGGGCTTAAATACACAAGGACTGATGACTAATCAAGACACACCTGTGAACAATCAGGACAATGAACAATGAACACATGAGAAAAGGGAAGCACATGACATGATCACGAGGGCAAGGAAGGCATGTCCACCATTTTTCCAAACATAACAAACAAAATTGTAATTTGTTTGCGCTTAGAATGTTCTCAATTAGACCCAAATAAATATCTACTGAGTTAATAATACACATAACACAGAAAATGCTAATTTCCTAATTGTTTACACATCTAACTCAATTACAAAACCTATAAAAGGGGAAAAGAAAAACAACAAAAAAAGAAGAATGGGAAAGGAAGAGGTGTAAGAGTGAGAGGTTTTGGAGGGGATAGAGGAAGTGTAATATTGATAGGGAGAGGAACAGTGGAAGAGGTAGAAAGAGACGAAGGGAAAGGAATAGAGGAAGAGGAGATGAAAGAAGAGTTGAGGATGGAGAAGCAAGAAGAGCTGAGGATGTAGGAAGAGGAAAAGAGGGAGAAGATATGGGCAGAGTGGAAGGCAATAGTATTAGTGGAAAAAGCAAGAGAATAAAATATAAGAAGACATGGACAGAGGGGAAGGGGAGAGCAAGATGTAAGAGGAGGGAGGAGAGGTAGAACGAGATACGAGGTACAGATGGGTTTCAAATGAAATCAGAGCCACCCTTATTGACCATGTCATTAATGATGGTCTTTGCTTGAGGGAAGCTGGACAGAGAGACTTCAGCCCATATAAACATTGTGCTAGAGTCAATGTTCTAGTGCTGCAATCCACTGGTGTTGTGGAACACATCACTGTCTTGGGGCCGCACAACTCAGAAAGGCTCCTAAAGTTTTAAAACTCTCTTAACCCTTTAAGGTACGCACCATGAAAAAAGCAAAGGAAAAATTATTTCTTTGCATTTTTTATTCAATTATGATAACAATAACAACAATCCATTTTTTTTTTTTTACAGTTTTTTACAATCACTTAGTTACTATTTTCAGAACCTTGATGCCATTTTTCACAACTCTAGACACAAAACTCACAACCAATGATCAAAATGCACATTTTTCAAAACTCTAACCCTTTTCTCAATTGCTTGGATACAATACACATAAAACTTAGATCATTTGTTCATTCAACAAAAATCACCTGTTCAATATGACACAACTTAACATCAAATTACTACTATTTCAAAAGGCAATTCACACATTACATTTCAAATGAGTGTCTATTCATTTCCTTACAATGATCTAACAATCAATTTATACAACTGCTCAAAATGATAAGTAACTGTTGCATTACTCTTAATGCATAGTTGTATGGAAACAGACAAACAATCTTCCATGTTTACAGTAAATCATTAACAGTTTGTTCAATGTTTGTTCAATCATGAAAGTTTCAAGATAACGAGATTCCTTGTCACTAATAAGTGTGAAGCATGAACCAATTAGACTACAATACCCATGGATGTAGCCTACAGTAATATTTTACTGTATCATAATGCTTCATCAGACACTGTGTCTATGGTCCCAAATACTGTTACACCTTTTCAGACTATTTACAGTATTGACAGCACTGCACTGTATTCAGGCCCTTGTAATTGCTTGTCCAATTCTGCCAACTCGTTACTAATGATTGAGTGCACTTTGTGGAATGAGTATATAAAGAGTTGATTGGGATCCAATTGCAAGAGCGTAGTGATATGTAACATGGAGCCAGCAGGTGATCCAGGTCACAATGGAGGTCAAGCAGTGGTGGGAGGAAGACGAGGAAGACGTGTTGGTCAAAGGAATGGCAGGGGACAGGCACCCCTTCTGAGAGGTGGTCGTGGGCCTCGTTTGAGAGGTGTGGGGGAACGTGGTAGAGGACAAGACCACGGACCAAGACAGCGGCAGCAACAGCATAGAGTGTCCAATGAAATTCGGGCATTAGTTGTAGACCATGTCATAAATCATGGCATGACAATGACTGAGGCGGCTGCAATGATTCAACCAAACCTCAGAAGGTCAACCGTGGCCTCAATAATCAGAACATTCCGCAATGAGAACCGGTAAGTTATCAGCATGCACTAAACATTATGCTACTCTCAATTGTCAAATGACTGCATACCAACGTGTATCACAGAATAGGTGATGTGACCAAGTGTCTTCTTACTCTAATTTTCCCTGTAGAATTGAGACCAGGCCAAATAGTGGAGGCAGAGGCAAAATTCTAACTGACCAACAGGAGCAGGCTGTGGTCGATTTGGTTCGGGCCAGAAATGATATTCGCCTTAGAGAAATTCGCCAGCATATCTTGGACAATGAAGACATGTTCAACAATGTGGGATCCATAAGTTTGCCGACTACTGCACGCATACTGAAAAGGCACCAGGTATCTATAAAACAACTATATCATGTGCCTTTCGAAAGAAATGCAGACAGAGTGAAGCAAATGAGGACTGAGTATGTTCAGGTGAGTTCAGTTTCAAGATGGCTGTTGTAAAAACATTCCCCAAAATTCTACATTGTAAAGTATCTCTAAATCTCTTTCCAAAATTTATTTTTAGAGGGTGATGGAGCTGGATGCTGATGACGACCATCACAAATTCATATATTTGGATGAGGCAGGTTTTAATCTGGCCAAGACAAGGAGGAGAGGTCGGAATTTCATTGGCCAGCGGGCAACCATCCAAGTACCTGGACAACGTGGGGCCAACATCACCATGTGTGCGGCTATATCAGAAGATGGTGTGGTGGGACGCAGACCTCATATTGGACCATATAATGCAGCTCTCCTTGTCACCTTTCTTGATGAGCTCGATCAGGTTTGTAGAGCTGAAGTGTCAGGTTCCATCATGCTCATGTGGTGCAAGCATGGTTTCAGGCCCATGCACAATTTACCACCCTGTATTTACCCCCATACTCTCCCTTCCTTAACCCGATTGAGGAATTTTTCTCCGCATGGAGATGGAAGATTCATGATAGGCACCCTCATGAACAAGTCACTCTTCTCCAGGCCATGGATGAAGCCTGCAATGACATTACAGCAGACCAGTGTCAGGCCTGGATTCGCCATGCCCGAAGGTTTTTCCCAAGATGTTTGGCTAATGAAAACATCCATTGTGATGTAGATGAGGACCTGTGGCCAAATCCACAACACAGAGTTGATGACAATGCAGAAGTACAGTAATCACTCATGTTTTGTTTCTAGTACAAGCAAGCAAGAACACTACATTTGATGTTTTAAAGTACTGTCTTTTCTTTTCTATTTCATAGATAATTATTTTTGATGATTAGTTTTATAAATAAACCTATGTTGTGATTGTACTGTAGTTTTGCATCAATATATTAAAAACTTTGTTCAATGATTCCACTGTGTCTGTAGTATTCTCTCTACTACTGCAGTACTTTTACAGAGATTTACTGTACATGTAGTACCATAATGAAACCTGTATCACTTATTTTGTTCTACAATATTTAATGATTGTACGAACAATAACACAGTGAAACTATCAGTTGCTTCTGTGTGGGTGATCTATAGTTATGTTTCAATGGTATTTCACAGTAAATTTGTTTTTTGAACCAATGATTGTGCAAGTGCAAGATTTCTTTAAAGATGTGAATGCACAATGTAATGTTTTGAACATTAGATAGCCTGTGTTACAAGTGATAACCGTTTTGTGTCTAGAGTTGTGAAAAATGGCATCAAGGTTCTGAAAATAGTAACTAAGTGATTGTAAAAAACTGTAATTAGACCCTACAGTATTTTAGATACAGTCCTCTACCAAACGGTTGAGACGTCTGTTCATAATAAAAGAACAACTCTCAGAACAAATCATATAGTGCAATTTCTTGACCAATAAAAAATCTGATGGCTGCTATTGATGGCTCCAAACACATCGTGTGTGTGTGTGTGTGAGAGAGAGAGAGTCTGTCAGAGAGCGAGTGAGTGTGTGTGTGTGGGGGAAAGTGAGTGAGTGAGAGTGTGTGTGAGTCTGTGTGTGTGTGTGTGTGTGTGTGAGAGAGTGAGTGTGTATGTGTGTGAGAGAGTGAGTGTGTGTGTGTGTGTGTGTGTGTGAGTGAGCGAGTGAGAGTGTGCGAGTGAGTGTGACTGTGTGTGTGTGTGTGTGTGAGAGTGTGAGTGAGTGTGTGAGTGTGTGAGTGTGTGTGTGTTAGTGATGGGTCGTTCGCGAATGAGAGTTCTCTAAGAGCCGACTCTTTTAGGTGAACGACGGGAGCTGGCTCGCATTTCTGAAGAGCCGACTCTATTTAAAAAAATATATAGCCTATAGAAATTAAATCATTATGTCATAATTAAATAATGAATTTTATTTTATTTACAATAATTGACTAATTCAAAGAACAAAAAAAAAATATGATATAGGTCTAAAGGCGCCAGGGGCGTAAATTTCATCTAACAGTTGGGGGGGACAATAAACATGAAATTTCTCAAGAGCAAATTTTGAAGGGGACACAAATAATACAGCCAAAATCGTACTTATAAGGATATGTGTACCAACAAAAAAAAAAAAAATCTTTCGTACTTATTTGTCGTTTTGGTGCACTGAAAAATTATGTAGGCCTAATGTCCATTTTTCTTTTCTCTTTCATTTTATCTGACCAACAACACAAATTGATAGTTGTTTAAATACGATTAAAGTTCACCACGCAGTCATATTATAATTATTATCTTATATTATCTTATATATTATATTATATCTTATATATATATATATATCTTATATTATCTTGCGTCCTCCACATAGTATTTTATACTATGATATTCAGATCTTTAGATATTCAACTGCAGCAAACCCTCTGATCTGCCACTTCATATTGAGCAAAACCTAACACAGACCTGGCGGAGCGGCAGTGCGCATATAGGCTACTTTAGGTTTAGAATGAGCGCCAATTTGGGGGCGGGTTGCTTGCATTTCATTAGTTCATTAGCTTATTATTCGTAATGAAAACACAGCAGGAAAATGACACACTCATTTAAATAGGCGCTTTTACATTTCGCTTTGAAACCAAATCTTCCGCGATCATCTTCTGTCAGCTGTTCGGCTCGTGCTGTATTGAGCAGACGCGTTCACTTTTTAATAGTTGTGTCTGTTCTCTAACTGAACCAAATTATTTTATTATTATAAAAATGAAGACGACGGTGGCCCGGGGCAGTGCCGCGGTGGGCAAGTGATGTTAACAGTGTTTTGCCTAATCTGTATTAAAGAGAAAATAATCACTTCATCTGATGTTTAAAGTGAATAAAATAGCCTTGACAGCTTACTGGAGTTTCACAACTGCTGTCTGAAGAGCTTTGTTCTCTCCCCAAATTTGTGTGGTACTTTTTTTAAGTTCTATGGGTAACGTTAGTTGAGGTGCGCGGTGGATCAAACCACTGTGGGGCAAGGGGGGAGGGGGGACTCAAAATGTTTCTAAACTTAAAACGCATTTTTTGTCCCGTTTGCATTTGTATTGTTTTACTACTTACACATTTATTTTAAGTATATATCATTATATTATTTACAATACTCAGCATGGTTTTCAGGGGGGGACAGCCCTCAGATTGGGGGGGTCCTGTCCCCCCCGTCCCCCCCGCGATTTACGCCCCTGAAAGGCGCACACATTCGTTTCGACTGTCTGGTCAGCCTCACATTCTGTTCCTGTCAATCATACACGAGGTGTCAACCAATTATACGGCATGAGGGAGGGGCCGAGCTATCACACACACGCGTCGCACACACAGTGTCAACTGTCAAACTCGGAGGAGAGGAGAGGAAAAACAGCTGTGAAAAGTTCAAACAAAAGCAGGAAAATGAGTCGGAAGCACAGCAGCATTTGGAATCATTTAAATGATGTAGACAATGTTAAAGCACAGTGTAGAATTTGCCAAAACAAAATCTCACATAAAGCCGGTTCTACCCACAACCTACACCGGCATATGCGAACTGTGCACCCAACTGTGAAGCTAGCGGAGCTTCGAGAAACTAGCGGTCCTGGTAGTGATGGTGGTGGAGGAGCGACTGGAGCCAGCACCTCACATGGAGATGTATCCACAGTCAAGTAGGCCTAATCCGCGACCCAAAGCAACGCAGTCTTCTATAATGGACCAGTTGCAAATGCAAATGTTTAATAGTATTATTTTTTCATAAATCAATGCATTTTTAAAGAAATTGTGAGACATTGTGAGTATTATTATTTAATTTAATCTTTTAATTAGAATTGTTTTCACACCTATCATAGACAAAACATAAAAAAAAATTAAAGAGCCGTTTGTGAGCCAAAAGAGCCGGCTCTTTTCAGTGAGCTGAGTCAAACGAGCCGGCTCACGGAAAAGAGCCGGATTGCCCATCACTAGTGTGTGTGTGTGTGTGTGTGTGTGTGTGTGTGTGTGTGTGTGTGTGTGTGTGTGTGTGTGTGTGAGTGAGCGAGTGAGAGTGTGCGATTGAGTGTGAGTGTGACTGTGTGTGTGTGTGTGAGTGTCTGTGAGTGAGTGAGTGTGTGAATGAGTGAGTGAGTGAGTGAGTGAGTGAGTGAGTGGTGAGTGTGTGTGTGTGTGTGTGTGTGTGTGTGTGTGTGTGTGTGTGTGTGTGTGTGTGTGAGTGAGCGAGTGAGCGAGTGAGAGTGTGCGATTGAGTGTGAGTGTGACTGTGTGTGTGTGTGAGTGTCTGTGAGTGTCTGTGAGTGAGTGAGTGAGTGTGTGAATGAGTGAGTGAGTGAGTCTGTCAGAGAGAAAGTACGTGGTCTTGAACCGTAAAATGATTTGGCGTCCATCTATCATGTCTAAAACATAAAGAAAACAATTTGTGTTACAAACCATGTACTCTTACAGTGCTAGTCATAAAGTAATACACAAACATAGTAAATTTTAAATTATGAAATTAATAGTAACACCAGAATTGGTATTAATTCTTCAAATTTATTCTTGATATTTACCATACAGTAAGTTACAGAAATGGTGAAAAAAATTATATTGATCAAATATTTTTCATGAAATATGTAATTGAATAATATGAAATTAATAATTTTAACAACACTAACCCTTTTGTTCATTGTAAATAGCTCATTTTACCAACATAAACTAATTTTACCAACATTAGCTAATTTACCAACATTAGCTAGCTTCTCTACCATAAAATGACAACTCAACCGTTTGGTAGAGCATGTTTTGAAAAAATTATTTGACCCTTATAAAACTTATTTTTGTTTAATTAAGTTACATAATTCTGTTTAACAACTCCTCTGGAATGATAATATGTCAACAAAATAGTCTTACCTTTAAAAGTTCCGCCGATATGCGTCATCAAAGAACGAGTAAATTTTCGCTGTGTCACGTGCTGTTTGAAGGCACACTGAAAAGGCATGCTGCTCACAGACACAGTGCCATCTAGTGATTTTTTTTTTTTGCATTGCACAACTACACCAAACGATAGAGATGGCTCATTCAGGTTGAGTTAAGCTTGATGCATTTTTCAATGAAATATAGTGACTTAAAGTGTGGTCTACCAAATGGTTGAGTAGTACCTTAAAGGGTTAATGAAATCCCCTTTCTGCAGGGTGTTCAGGAGCAAATTGAGTGAAATTGTTGTGTGAGACAATGTCCAATTTCACTATTCAGCACTGGTGCAAGAGTGGTTTGAGCATCATCCACATACATGGCTTTTTATCACATGATGCATGATTTGAAAATATATGCTGTTATGTAGATGAAATTCTTTGATCAGATGTAAATGAGAGGACAGATCTATAAATTAATTGATTCAATGATTGCAGTACATTTATTTATTATTTACTCATTTATTTTATTTTATTGGATGAAAACTCATTGTCATACAACTAAACTCGTCATTAAAGAACTTTGAAGAACACGAAAAACATGTATTTTCATTAATGTTTTTGTGTATCTAGCTGAATGTTATCAAATCAACAGATAACACTTGTAGTTTTGATGTTAGTATTTATTTTTGATAAATGCATTACTAGAAGAAACTGCAGTGCTTCATTATGCAGTGAATATTGAACTGTTTCGTCAACACAAGAGTGTGTTTAGTTTGCTGTGTTTATTGTTTTGAGAGCAACTATTCATTTGAAGAAATATGTCAAATCGATTGAGAAAAAACTGTAATATCTTATGTTGCTTAGGCCTATAGGTAAATTTAATAGCCTGTGTAAGAATTTAAAGACATTTAGCTGGAAATCAAGTAAAACAACCTAAAAAAAAAAATAAGATTTATGACGCCGTGACTAGTCTACAATTTAGCATAAAGTGGTTTATTAAAAATACGTTTAAAATGCATTTAAAGTTCGTATCAGTTTTTTGATCTAATGAATTTCCTGGGGTGGCACTTGGATGATTTATTAGCTTTTCGTATTAACATGTTCACGGATTTCAATAACAGTCTTAGGCTACTAAACGGAAACGCTAGATTTGAAGTTCAAGGTTTTTGCATATCAGACAACGTCTAAGGTCACATTGTGATGCCTTCAGCTACTGGGGTAAAGGCACACGAGTGATCGTCTCAAGTAAGTTCTTACTTCTTTCACCTCTGAAATGTTTGAGCTTAGCCTATATACGTGCAATTAAACAAAATACCGTCGTCTGCAAACAAAAAGTGATTATATTAATTTTAGAGGATTCCTGTTATTGTATTCCGATATTGTCGGTATCTGTAGGCCTATTTTTTTTATATATATATATAAATTTGGATTATTTTGAAAATTGAAAATGCAAACCGTGTTTTAAATTATTTTTAAATAGCTGGATGCCATCTCATCTTCCAAACCTTAGAGCATGCAAACGCGCCTAAAGCATGTGACTATAGCCAATTAGCCTAATGCAGAAAAATATGAGAGTTAAATAAATTACTGTTTTCATTTAGACACAGCTGAAGGTTCAGTTCTTTATTAGCTAAAAGCAAAACACAAGGTTTATTTATTTATTTATTTTTCCACGCAAGGTTTAAATTATTAATGAGGTAGATCGTGTTGGTTAATGCAGACCCTTTTGTTCAACTGATATCAATAATGTAGCACTGTGATAGTTACTTCGACAGTATGAATAGTTCCCTTTCGTTCAGTCACTCCGACGTACGACAGTGACTGACGAATGGGGGTTTCGCCTAGAAGCCAATTACCTTCGAGGTGTTTAACAGCGCCCAATGGCATGCCAATGCCATGGGCATGCGGAATTTGCATGCGTAACTCCGCCCCACCGCGTGGGTACATAAGGAAGTACGCTAGCAACATCGCATTATGTTTCTGCTTTGGAGCCAAGAGTACCTCTTCACTCCTTCAAGCCTACAACTGAGTCTTTGTCAAGCCTTCGAGACGAGCAGCTTTCCAGAGGCGTTGGATCTACGGCACGTTCCAGTGATCGCATACTGCCTGCCTGCTGATCTGCGCAGTGGTCCGTCTGACAGCTGGTGTGTGGTCCCTGGGCGCTTCGGCGTCTCTGCGAAGCTTCCTCTCCTAAAAGAGCTTACACGTGGCACGTCCTTTTCAGGATGTCTCGCCCGTGTACTTCTGGGTGTGGCCGGTCGTTGACTTCGTCCGATGGGCACGATCTCTGCTTGGTATGCTTGGGCGTTCAGCATGCTCAAGCAGCGTTCGTGGATGAGTCATGTTCCCACTGCGGGAACATGACCATCGCGGTTCTGCGGTCGAGACTCAAGGATCTTCGTAATGAAGTGAGAGTCCCCTCAACCACACCCCGATCTACCGTGCCCCCCGTGGCCGGTACTTCGGCTGGTGGTCAGGGTGACCTGAGGGTTACGGTGTGGAACAAAGCCCCAACGCTCATGCCTCGGGCCACACCCCCCTCTAGCGCTCCGCAACCCGTGAGTGTTCAGACCGAAATCGCGGGGCAAGCTCCGGCTCCCTCGCGCATTTCGTTTGGCGCTCCGGAGGATGATGCGATATCAGTCACCGCATCACAAGGTGGGCTCGAGTCCTCTGAGGATGATGACTCGGCTGTGCTGCCACCTTCGGGCGCGCCAGCATTGCCCGAGTCGGACCCAGAGCTGACAGCCATGCTGTCTCGGGCAGCCGCGAGTTTAGGGTTAGAGTGGAACCCTCCACCCTGTCCCGAACGTTCGCGGCCCGATGAATGGTTTTTGGGAGCCCGCGCTGACTCACGTCAGTCCCCGCCCCCAATACCTTTCTTTCCCGAGCTGCATGAGGAGATTGCCCGGTCCTGGAAGTCCCCGTTGTCTTCCCGTGACCGGTCTGCAGTCTCCTCCGCCTTCTCCACCCTTGATGGGGCTGCGGCCAAAGGGTACACTGGGGTCCCCCAGGTTGAACGTTCTGTTGCGATGCAACTGTGTCCTCAGAGCGCTTCGACCTGGCGAGGCGATCCTAAGCACCCCTCCAAAGCCTGTCGATTCACATCAACCTTGGTGGCGAAATCGCACAGAGAGGCTGCCGCCTCTTTGCATGCCATGGCGATCCTTCAGGTCTACCAGGCCAGGATCCTCAGGGACATGCACGAGGGTGGAGTTGATCCGGGGCTCTTAAATGAGCTGCGTGCCGCCACCGACCTCGCTCTCCGAGCGACGAAGGTGACCGCACGCTCCCTGGGTCAAGTGATGTCCACAAATGTGGTCCAGGAGCGACATTTGTGGCTAAACCTGGCCGATATGCGGGACACCGAGCGGACACGTTTCCTCGATGCCCCCATATCCCAGGCTGGCCTCTTCGGCGGAGCGGTTGAAAACTTCGCCCAACAGTTTTCAACCGCCCAGAAGCAGACTGAGGCTATAAAGCATATACTGCCCCGGCAGCCAGCTGCTGCTTCCACCCAGCCGCCGGCACAGTCGCCTCAGCCTGCTCGCCGCCGAGGACGCCCTCCTAAGGCTCCCGCCCCTCCCACCCGGTCCAAGCAGCAGCCTTCACCCGGGCCGGGTCGCGGAGGAAGCCGTAGGAAGGCGTCCCAGTCCCCTCAGGCCGCCCCACGCCCCGCTAAACGCCAGGCCAAGCGGTGCTCCTGAGACGGACGGCTCAGGGATTGGAAATTCTTTCCAGGAGATGGTAGCAGTAGCACTCCTTCCCCCGGTGGAGGGCCGGGGGAGAATCCTTTGTTCAGCTGCTGGCCCCCGGGTCAGCAGCACCCTAATTTGGTCAAAGAAAGAATTAACACTCCCATCCCTGAGCCCCCAGAGATCGGTGATGTCAGTGCGCGCCACCCACGGGTCCCGCCACTCGCATTCCACTCTGTCGCCAGCCTCCTGGCAGAGCAGACCCCAGTGGAACGTGCGTCCTTCCCTGGTCTCCTCTGTCAGGACGCAGCCGTTAACCGCACCCCCACACCGGGACGCCCAACAGCCTCCCTTGTCCGGGTCGGTAACGCTGCATCGCTGCCCCACACCGGGTACGTCTGTAGTCCGAATGACCCCGCTGGTGCAGTTCCTGGGAGCCTGGCTTCAGATTCCAGGGCTGTCCCGCTGAGTCGCGAAGACAGTCAGGCGTGGCTACGCAATTCAGTTCGCGCAGGTTCCTCCCTGTTTCCGGGGAGTCCGCTTTACTATGGTTGGGGCCAATGCCCCTGTCATGCGAGCGGAGGTTGCCACCCTACTGGCGAAGGGTGCGATCGAACCTGTCCCTCCAGCCGAGATGAAGTCCGGGTTTTACAGCCCCTACTTCATTGTACCCAAAAAGACCGGTGGGTTGAGGCCAATCCTGGACCTGCGCATCTTGAACCGTTACCTACACAGGTTTCCGTTCAAGATGTTGACAGCGAAACGCCTTTTCGAATGTGTTCGTCCCGGCGATTGGTTTGCAGCGATCGACCTGAAGGACGCCTACTTTCATGTCTCCATCCTACCTCGACACAGACCGTTCCTACGGTTTGCTTTCGAGGGGCGGGCATACCAGTACGCGGTCCTCCCATTCGGGCTATCTCTGTCCCCTCGCGTCTTTACGAAGATTGCCGAGGCAGCCCTTGCGCCCCTACTGCAGCACGGGGTTCGCATCCTGAACTAGTCACTCTCGAGAGCAGGTTTGTGAACACAGAGATCTGGTTCTCCACCACTTAGCCTGTCTGGGCCTTCGGGTCAACTGGGAGAAGAGCAAACTCTGCGCCGTGCAGAGGATCTCTTTTCTCGGTATGGAGATCGACTCGGTCGCCATGTGCGCGCAGCTTACGAGCGAGCGCGCGGTCTCTGCTGACTTGCCTCCGTCAAATCGAGAGCAAGAGTGTGGTTCCACTGAAACATTTTCAGAGGCTCCTGGGGCATATGGCATCTGCAGCCGCGGTAACGCCGCTCGGATTGCTACATATGAGACCGCTTCAGCACTGGCTTCGCGATCGAGTCCCGAGATGGGCATGGCGGTCTGGCACGCTCCGGGTCCAAATAACCCGGGCCTGCTTACAGACACTCACTCCGTGGTCGAACCTCAGTTTTCTACGGACCGGCGTGTCCTTAGAACGAGTTTCCAGGCATGTTGTTGTATCAACGGATGCCTCCTCCACGGGCTGGGGTGCCATGTGCAATGGACAAGCAGCCGCGGGCTCCTGGACAGGACCCCAGCGCCTTCTGCATGTCAATTGCCTCGAGTTGCTGGCAGTACGGTTCGCCCTGCACCGCTTCCGAGCGTTGCTGAGGGGTCAACACGTACTTGTCTGGACAGACAACACGGCCACTGTAGCGTACATCAACCACCAGGGCGGTCTACGCTCCCGCCGTATGTCTCAACTCGCCCGCCATCTCGTTTTATGGAGTCAGAAGCACCTGAGGTCCCTTCGTGCTATCCACATCCCGGGAGACCTGAACCGTGCAGCCGACGAGCTCTCACGGATTCAGCCACTTCCTGGAGAATGGAGACTCCATCCCCAGACGGTCCAGCTGATGTGGGAACAGTTCGGCGACGCACAGGTAGATCTGTTTGCCTCCCACGACTTTTTCCACTGCAGCCTGTTCTATTCTCTGACCGAGGGCACGCTCGGCACGGATGCACTGGCGCACAGCTGGCCCCAGGGCCTACGCTTATATGCGTTTCCCCCAGTGAGCCTTCTCGCACGAGTACTGTGCAAGATCAGGGAGGACAAGGAGCAGGTCATGTTGGTCGCCCCGTATTGGCACGGCCAGACCTGGTTCTCAGAACTGCTACTCCTTGCGACAGCCCCTCCCTGGCCTATCCCTCTGAGACCGGACCTCCTCTCTCAGAGACGGGGCACCCTATGGCACCCGCGTCCAGCGCTCTGGAAGCTCCACGTGTGGCTTCTAGACGGGACGCGGCAAGTTTGAGTGGCCTGCCACCTATGGTAGCCGCCACCATCACTTCCGCTAGGGCAGAGTCTATACGAAACCTCTATGCGTTGAAGTGGAACCTCTTCGTCACCTGGTGCTCTTCCCGCCAAGAAGACCCCTGGAATTGCCCGATCGGGTCCGTGCTTGAGTTTCTCCAAGAGGGGCTGGAGCGAAGGCTGTCTCCCTCCAGCCTGAAAGTGTATGTGGCTGCAATATCTGCCCATCACGACCTCTTGGGAGACAAAAAGGTAAGTCAGCACGACCTGATCATCAGGTTCCTGAGGGGGGCGAGGAGACTGAATCCTCCTCGCTCTCCTCTCGTTCCCTCTTGGGACCTCTCAGTAGTCCTAAGTGCTCTGCAGAGGCCTCCCTTTGAGCCTTTGCGGTCGGCCGATATTAAGTTTCTGTCGATGAAGACGGCTCTGCTGACCGCATTGGCCTCTCTCAAGAGGGTCGGGGACCTGCAGGCTTTTTCGGTTGACGAAGCGTACCTAGAATTCGGGCCGGCTAACTCTCACGTGACCTTGAGACCCCGGCCTGGATATGTGCCCAAGGTTCCTACCACTCCCTTCAGAGATCAGGTAGTGAACCTGCAAGCGCTGCCTTTGGAGGAGGCAGACCCAGCCTTGGCATTGCTCTGTCCAGTACGCGCTCTCCGCGCTTACGTAGACATGACGCAGTGTTTCAGGACCTCAGACCAGCTCTTTGTCTGTTATGGTGGAGAGCGGAAGGGAAGTGCTCTCTCAAAGCAGAGGTTGTCTCACTGGATAGTGGACACCATTGTTTTGGCTTACCAGCAGCAAGGTCGACCATGTCCCCTTGGTGTGAGGGCACACTCCACCCGGAGTGTGGCCTCCTCTTGGGCTCTAGCGCATGGCGCCTCGCTAACAGACATCTGCAGAGCTGCAGGCTGGGCGACACCTAACACATTCGCCAGATTCTACAATCTCCGAGTGGAGCCAGTGTCCGACTATGTATTCGCCCCCCCGAGGGGCCGGTAATGGACCAGGCTCTGGTGTCTTCGCTTGCTCGCCACTCCACTCCACGGACTGGATACGTGCGATATTCTCCTCAGGTGAGCTCCCCGAGAGCCCTGAGCTCCTCCAGCACTGTCGACACCGACATCAGTTCAGTCTGCCCTTTCGAGCCCAGACCCTCATGTCCGGCCAGGTGCCCCGTGTGCATGGTTCCCTCCGGCGACCCCCACACGAGTATTTCCACCGTAAGCCTCCTCAGTGAGCAGGTGTCTTTCCCTTGGCAAGCCCCTGCCACCCTTAGGGTTAAAAATCCACCTTCGGCTGGTACCCTAGAGTTTCCCATATGCAGCCCACAGCGGGTCATATGTGTACTCTCTAAGTCCTCCCCACGGGTAGGCATCTTGGCATTCTCTCACTGGGATATGCTTCCCAGTGTACCTTGGTAATCCTGTGATAAGTGGGAGTCCTACGGCCTTAAGTGGCGGGATCTCACACTTACGCAGGGCACTGGACGACAGCTGAGTGGCGCGGTTATATTGGAACCCCCATTCGTCAGTCACTGACGTACGTCAGAGTGACTGAACGAAAGGGAACGTCTCGGTTACGTATGTAACCCTCGTTCACTGAGGAGGGAACGGAGACGTACGTTCCTCAGCCACGTCAGCTGTGCTGCTGGAACGCGGAGTTCAGATCTTGGCTCCGCAGCAGATACATAATGCGATGTTGCTAGCATACTTCCTTATATACCCACGCGGTGGGGCGGAGTTACGCATGCAAATTCCGCATGCCCATGGCATTAGCACGCCATTGGGCGCTGTTAAACACCTCGAAGGTAATTGGCTTCTAGGCGAAACCCCCATTCGTCAGTCACTGACGTACGTCTCCGTTCCCTCCTCAGGGAACCAGGGTTACATACGTAACCGAGACGTTTTTGTTTACACTGGAAACTGGATAATTGCAAGTTGTTGCGGGTTCATACATTATATTTATTGGTGTTTATCCATAAAAGAAAAAATAAATATTAATAATAATTATATTACAACATTTCTTTCAAATATTTCTGTATTTCATCATATGGTCTCACAATACCCATCAAAACCTAATACAAGCATGATGTTAGAATAGAAAAGAGAAAAATACTCTGATATTTAAATGTGACTCAAAGTTTGTTGTCCATGATGAGGAGAATAGATCTGTGTATGTTGTACTGCCCTTCCGCCCCCAGGGACCCAGTAGAGGCCCCTGGCAGAGCAAAAAAAAAGCACATTTCAAATGACTGTTACTCAAAGTCTGGTTAGCATATCACAGAGAAAATCGGCAGGACAACTGCTTATGCTATGTTTACTAAATAATGTTGGGCACAGTTTTCAGACAGATATGGAAAGCTGGCATAAAGGTTTTCTAAAAGTGCTCACAGTAAAATATCAAATTTGAGCCTGCCCCTCATATATGTCATAAATGTTTACACAATGAACATATTTAGATATCCGGTTGTCCATTAAAGATGTAAGTTACTTAGCATTTATTGTTTCATTATTAAACGTTTTAAACTACATTACCCATACATCTTTGTCATTGTACAAATGCAATGGGAAACATGGCGCTGTAGTTCATTGAAGTGTGCAGGAATTCTTAGGGTTAGGGTTGGGATCTCGGTAAAGGAGTAATTTCTCACAACATAGCGACACTTAATAATGCGTTAAGTTAATTATAAAAGGTAGGGTAGGTAAGATTTGGTTAAAAAACTTTTTTTTACAAATTTGTTTAAACTTTCTTTATATTCAATACATAATTAAAATGTAAGTACTCTGAAAAAGAAAGTATAAAAATTGAGTGTCTGTAGACCTCTCACGACAGTTTTAAAGACAGCTCATTATTTCCATTCACTCCACCTTCTCCCTTCTGGGCTCTTTCCAAAGCTACGCCCCCAAAACACATGAATGCGCTACGTCGACTGTGATCAGCTCAGCTGAAAGACGCATTATTTACCTGAGGCGAGCGGAGAAGAAGTGCATGTAGTGACATCATGTCAGAATCACATGTAATAAAAAAATCTAACTTTATCATTATGAATATAAACAAATAAGATGTCTTTTAGTACTCACTATCAGTAAACATTGGTAGAGTATATAAAAAACCAAGGGTCGAAATAAACGTGCAGGTAAAGTTCCCGGTGAACATGGTAAAAGAGTTTAGACAGAGGGTAAAGCTAACTTAGTTCTATAAAAAGTTCCTGGATGCGGTGTACTAGCTTTTACACATGCATTTTGTTATCTAAAGTTACATTTTGCGAAATTCAACACGATAGCGATCAACTTGAGCTAAGCATATTGAGAATTTATCATCTCTACTAATGGTTCGCTAAGTGTATAACATTGTAACTTTAGGCTAAGTAATGTTATGTTAGCTATATTAGGCAGCTACGTGTGCTAGTGAGACATGCTTCATGAAAACATAAACCAAAAAAATGTATAATCAAAATGAAAGATTACCTGTCCAGCAGAAATACAGCCTCTTAAACTCCTCAAATCAAATGGGTGCACCAGGTTTGCCAGGTTTTCACAACAAAATCCGCCCAATTGCTACTCAAAACTAGCCCAAAACAAGCCCAATCGTGTTTCTCCGGTAAAAATCGCATTTGGGGGGTAAAATATGTGTCTTTTTGGTAGGGCTGCCTAGCCTGGTTAAAACCAGACCATTCTCAGTAGTAACTGAGTTATGGTCTGGCAAAGCTTCATAGACAAATAATTTCCAAAGGGGCGTCACCAACAGGCATCGCTCAAATGCCTCTCGGCGCAATAGAGTGCCGAAGTTATGACACCACTTTGTAGGCCAACCCGGAAGTTAGCGGCGCATGGGTTCCCTCGATCGAAAAGCCATGCATTTTCCCCATAGACTTTTGGAAAATCGCAAAAAATAAGATCTGTGTTCAACAAAGAGTTATGACCCTTACACGTTTTGTCTATCAAGATAATCTTAACAAATTAATCCAAAATGTATACATTTTGAAGCTTAAATAAAGCCGTCAGATATAAAATGCTAACGGTAGGCTATAAACGGACTACAGCACACCATGGTCGCGGATCAACGTCATCATCAAGCTTCCTCAAACTTTATTTAAAAAACACGCTCGCTCATTATGATCTGCGCTGTGTACGAACACTTATCTACTTTTTTATGAGAAATATTGCCCACTCGTTTTTTCCAAAAAAGTTAGAAAACTAATTTTGTTTATGCGTGCCTCTCTGAGATTTATCTTTTGTTAATGTTTTTTCAGACAATATGATTATCACTGTGATAACATTAAATGACATGAAACACAACCCAGTCTCTTTTTGTTAAATTCAAGTTTATGTATGATCAATAATACAAAAGTATAAGTAAAATGTATAATAAGCTATACATTAAATAAAGCGAACAATTCAGTCAAACATTCAAAGTCAGTGCTAGTCGGCTAACTTATAACGGTAACGTACAGTTATAGCCTAAAAATAAACAAATAATGAAACTTCACTTTGCCCTCAGCCTAAACGATTTGCCAGGGAACAAATTATAGATCCATGAGAGCAAATATGGGCCGTTAAATCTCCACAAGACGAATTATAGCTGGAGACGCCACAGAGACATCAGCGGCAGACGTCAGAAGGACTAGCCGAGGAAAGTCTACTCTCGCCGGGTAAACAAGCACGGAGCGCCGCTGACCCACTGGAACTCCGAAAACACCAGATAAAATTTTAAAATAGGCACTCTTCTTATAAATAAACCACAGATTTGAGCTTTAAACAACTACATTATCGACTGAAAAAGCCTTAAAACTACGTTTTGTCACACATTAACAGTAGATTTTAACACAAAAAGACGTGTAAACACAGCCCATATCAGCCATTTCTCAACGAGACGAACATGTGAAGAGAGTAAACTCCAAATGTTCAAGCATCCAACTTTGCGCGAATAGCGCGATTTATTCACGCCACATAAGTTCTTCATTCTTAGGCTGAAACGCGGGCTAGTGAGAGATTGCCTGTTTGTCACGATGACGTCTAAAGTCCCCGCCAAAGGATGTAGTCCCTTTTAGCAACTTGTTAGCAACCACCGTTTTTAAGACACAATAAAGTTTAAAAAAATCACAAGCAGGTTTTAACTAATGTGTTTTATGTCATAGATCAAAACGTGAAAATATTTAGAGGCTTTGTTAACCACAGATCTTATTTCAGGCGATTTAGCAAAAACCCATTAAAAAAACCCATAGACTTTAGGGCGAGGGAACCGGAAGGGCTAAAATGCTAACTCACTTCCGCGTTTTGGCCTACAAAGTGATGTCATGACTTCGGCACTCTATTGGATAGACCTAAAACCAATCAGAGCGATGAAGGAGATGACGTATGCAGAGCGACATAGAAACATCTGAGACTCTGGCCGTTTCTCAATATGCGTTCTTGTCTGTCGTACTTGTGTTCTCAAATAGGAAATGTCCCCGGTTTCCATTTCAGAAATCTGGTCACCTTACCTAAACCACATATTAATGTTTAATATATTATTTTTAAAATGTAAACGAAAAGAGGCAGGGTGTTTTATACTTTGTTTTATTATAAATATATAAGATAATCAATGTAGGCCAAGCTACGCATTGCCTGAACCACATTCATGTGGCTATTATTATGTTTAAGATTTTTTTTATTTTTATGAAATGAGGCAGTGGTGTTTTATGACATATTTCGTACGCGAACTTCTGACTTGCGTCCGTGACTTACCAAGTTTGACTCCGGAGAACGAACTCCCGAGGACGTCAGGACACTATCCAGTACTCTAATGAACAAGCAGCGTTCTTGACAGTATCACTCAGTATATATGTAGTGAAGGCAATGCATATTATATTCAATGCATGTTTATAACAAAACGAAATATAAAAAACCCAGCCTCTTTTCGTTTACATTTAAAAAAACACAGTCACATAATATAGGCTATGATTATCACTGTAATAAATTAAATATGACAAAACACAACCCAGTCTCTTTTTGTTAAATGTCAGTTTATGTGTGATTGTCACGGGGTAGGCCAACCTGGCTGCATCCACCCCCAAGACCCGTTCCACCCTTGGGGAGTCGGACAGAGGCCCGACAAGGACGACAGACAAGGTTTCAAGTAACAATCTTTTTATTAACTATAAAAGTGGAAAGGGGGATCTAAAATGGTGAGTCTTCTAGGCATGGTCGTTCCGTCCTGCGGACCCGCTTCGCTGCCTAGCAATCAGGTGAGTATTCGGGTATGAGTTCCTCTTGAAGGACTGGCAGACACAGAGCTTGTAACGGAGAAGTTCACTGCAACGCAGACAGGTGAATACACAGGTACGTAATCCTCTTCCTCAGAAATGACAGACAGGGGACTTACGGCTGGAGGGCTTCACTGCAAAGCAGTCGAGTGAATACACAGGTACGTAATCCTCTTCCTCAGAAATGACAGACAGGGGACTTACGGCTGGAGGGCTTCACTGCAAAGCAGTCAGGTGAATACACAGGTACGTAATCCTCTTCCTCAGAAATGACAGACAGGGGACTTACGGCTGGAGGGCTTCACTGCAAAGCAGTCAGGTGAATACACAGGTACGTAATCCTCTTCCCCAGAAATGACAGACAGGGGACTTACGGCTGGAGGGCTTCACTGCAAAGCAGTCAGGTGAATACACAGGTACGTAATCCTCTTCCTCAGAAATGACAGACAGGGGACTTACGGCTGGAGGGCTTCACTGCAAAGCAGTCAGGTGAGTGTTCAGGTATGGATTCCTCTGGAGGGACTGGCAGACACAGAGCTTGTAACGGAGAAGTTCACTGCAACGCAGACAGGTGAGTACACAGGTACGTAATCCTCTTCCTCAGAACTGACAGACAGGGGACTTATGGTTGGAGGGCTTCGCTGCAAAGCAGTTAGATGAGCGCTCAGGTATGACTTCCTCTTCCTCAGAACTGACAGACAGGGGACTTACGGTTGGAGGGCTTCGCTGCAAAGCAGTTAGATGAGCGCTCAGGTATGACTTCCTCTGGAGGGACTGGCAGACACAGGGCTTGTAATGGAGAAGTTCACTGCAACGCAGACAGGTGAGTACACAGGTACGTAATCCTCTTCCTCAGAAATGACAGACAGGGGACTTATGGTTGGAGGGCTTCGCTGCAAAGCAGTTAGATGAGCGCTCAGGTATGACTTCCTCTGGAGGGACTGGCAGACACAGGGCTGGTAATGGAGAAGTTCACTGCAACGCAGACAGGTGAGTACACAGGTACGTAATCCTCTTCCTCAGAAATGACAGAAAAACTCAGGTAAGTAGTAGACATCCGGCGGGTTTAAGTTCACACTTCACACAACAACACAGTGCATCACATCACTTCATCACTGCAATTCAACACTCAGTGGGAAATACATATATCAATGGCCGTTGCCCATTTTCTGACCTGGCATTCACGTCAGGGAGTCCCATAGACAAGAGAGAGGGGATGAGACCGATTGCCCTACTCACAGTCTCTCACAAACGATCTTATTTGTCCAACAATTTCCTCCTTCCGGTCGAGTCGGCGTGCTCCTCTCCCAAACTCACAATGCCATGCCCGTTTTGCCAGCCCCACTTCCTCTTCTCCAAGCTCACACTTCCTCCACTATTCACAGCCCCCAAACAACCACCTCCTTTGCTCCATCCTCTCTCCTTTTATCCTACCCTAATGGCAACGTAATCCAACGTGCACAGCTGCCAGCGATTTCCGCTGATCACCCCATTCGCGGGGATTTTCCGCTAACCTGGAACTAGCCCGGTGTCCCGTTATTATTGGTCCGACGGGAGGCAATCGCGGCGAACATTAGTTCCGCCTTGAAAGTTTGAATTTTGTCACCCCGTGACATACCCCCCCACCAAACCGTTCTAGTCCCTAGAACGTGGTGACTCAACCCAGTCTCCGTACCGTGTCGGAGGCTGGCCTCGGTTATCCCGCTGGGAACGTCTTGGGGGCGAGGGGAAATTTGCTTGCTCAGGTTCAATGGCCGGTCCCCTTGGAACCACTGCCCAACCTATCATTGGGGTTTGTTGGGCTCTTTCGTCGGTGGGGAGGATGGTGTCTACAGGCCTTGGGTAGTTAGGGCAAGGGCGGATCAGGTTCCGATGTAATACCCGTTCTGGGCCGATTCCCCCTTTAGGACGAAGGGCGTACACGGGCTGGTCAGGTCGGGGTTGTCGTTGGACCACGTAACGACCACGTTGGTCCCCTCTTCTGCTGGGCTAGATCCCAACAGTAAATCCGTACGTGTCGTCCGAACATCAGGTACGTCGGAGCGTATCCAGTAGTGCTATGCACGCTGTTATTATAGGCCTGGATTACGGCTGGGAGACTTGCCGTCCAATTACCCTGTTGTTCCGCCTCCAGCGTCCCTAACAGACCCAACAGGGTCTGATTGAATCATTCACACCCTCCGTTCCCTTGGGGGTGGTACGGCGTGGTGTGGGTCTTCTTACACCCGTATAGTTGGCACAGCTCTCTGATGACCCGGGACTCAAAGTTTGGACCCTGATCCGAGTGAAGGACTTCTGGACATCCAAAGGGCTGGAACACATTCTTCCACAGAGCACTGGCGGTGGTGGTTGCGGTCTGATCTCTAGTCGGAATGGCCCATGCATACTTCGTAAAGAGATCTGTTACTACGAGGATGTTTTGGATGAGGTCAGTGGGCCGACCTAACGTCAGGTAGTCCATCGCCACCATATGTAGTGGGGCCTTAGCTTGAATGGGGACCAGTGGAGCTCGTACCTCTCTCCGAGTCTTGAAGAGAATACAGCGCGGGCACTGTGAAATGAACATCCTTACTGCCTTCTCCATCCCCAGCCAGTAAAAGTGTCTCCGCACCAATGAGGTCGTCCTCTCCTGTCCTTGATGTCCCAGGTGGTTGTGGTAAGCTTGGAGCAGAGCTTGGGATTGATCTTCAGGCACCACTATTTGACATACCTCCTCCCCCAGTGCTGGGTCTTGTAACCTTCGACAGACGACTCCCTCCTTAAGAAAGAGCCTCTCCCGTTGTCCCAGGAGCTGCTTCACCCCTCGGGGCTGCCCGTGTCGTGCTCCCCCTTCTGGCCAAGTCCCTCGCCTAAGCCAATCTCGCATCTGGGCCAAAACCGGGTCCTCTGTCTGTCGGTCCCTCCACCGTTGGGGGTCCCAACCCCAACTCAAGGGAATTATTTCCCCTCGGAGCCCAGGGGCCTCTACGATCCCCACCATAAGACCTTCCTCCGATGTGGCATCCCGAGGCAAGGTAGATCTCGAGGGTTTACCCTCGGGGAGCCGAGATAGTACGTCGGCATTGGTATGCTCCTTCCCTGGCCGATACTGAAGATGATAGTCAAAGTTGGCCAGCTGCGCCACCATCGCTGCTCGACGGCCCCCAGTTTTGCAGTTTGGAGATGGACCAGCGGGTTGTTATCTGTAACCACGACTACCTTCGCTCCCCACAGATAATCCTTGAACTTCTCGCTAACGGCCCACTTCATAGCGAGGAGCTCAAGCTTGAAGGAGCTATAGTTAGCGTCGTTACGCTCAGCTGGGTGCAGACTCCTGCTCGCATAGGCGATGACCCGCTCTTCCCCCTGTTGCCTCTGGGCTAGTACAGCCCCCAATCCCAGATTACTGGCATCTGTGTAGAGCGTAAAGGGCTGGGAGAAATCGGCGTAGGCCAAGATCGGGGCTTGGAGCAGTTCTTGCTTTAGCTTCTGAAAGGCCAACTCACAGGCGGGGTCCCACGGGATGGTAGGGGACCCACGACCCCGGGTCCACCCAGAGCCTCCAAGCAGCTGGTTCAGAGGTTTAGCGATCTTGGCAAAGTCCTTGATAAACCGCCGATAGTATCCCACAAATCCCAGAAAGGACCTCACTTGACGCACCGTCCTCGGTGCGGCCCACTCCTGGACGGCCGACACCTTTTCGGGGTCCACCGCATCCCCGCCGCACTGACTCGATGGCCCAGGAACTTTACCTCTTTCCTGAGCAACTGGCACTTCTCGGGCTGTAGCTTTAACCCATACCGTTCCAAGGACTGGAACACTTGCTCCAGATGTCGGAGGTGAGACTCAAAGTCGGGAGAGTACACAATAACATCGTCCAAGTAGACGAGCGTGGTGTCCATAAGCTGGCTTCCCAAGCAGCGCTGCATAAGCCGTTGGAAGGTAGCGAGGGCGTTACACAACCCAAACGGCATGCGCTCCCACTCAAAGAGGCCAAAGGGGGTGGTGAAGGCAGTCTTTTCCCGGTCTCCTTCCTCCACTTGAACTTGCCAGTATCCACTAGCCAAGTCTAAGGTAGAATACCAGGCAGCCCCAGTGAGGCTGGTCAGGGAGTCCTCAACCCGCGGCAGAGGAAAAGCGTCTCGTTTGGTAACATGGTTCAGCTTCCGATAATCGACGTAGAATCGCCATGCCCCGGTCTTCTTCCGAACGAGAACGATCGGTGCTACCCACGGGCTACTGCTCTCTCGGATAACACCCTTCTCCAGCATCCCTCGTAGGAGGGCACGAACCTCAGCATACAGAGTCGGGGGTACAGGACGGTAGCGTTCCCGGCTCGGAGGAGCATTCCCAGTGGGGATCTGGTGTTTTACGATATCTGTCCGCCCATAATCCTCATCATGTGCAGAAAAGAGATGCTTCCACCTCTTCAGAAAGTCCCGGAGTTGCTTCGCCTGCCCTTCTTCCAACCCGTCACCTCGTAAGGACTCTCCTACAAGGTGGGCTGGCAGTTCCTCCTTTCTGTTTGCAGGGGATTCGGCCTGTGCCAAGGCCACCTCCACTACCGTTGGTCCCACCTGGCAAAACCGAAACTCTCCCTCCTCGTAAACTTGTTGGGGGCTTACCATGGTGACCCGAGCCAGACGTTGGTGTCGATGCAGATCCACTGCATAGGGATTCGTATTTCTCAGTCTTACGGCCACCCGACCCCGGCGGACAGAAGCCAATCCGCGGGCCACTTCCACTGCCTGGCAGTCTGAGTGAGGCTCCACCAGGATCAACTCCTGGGACCTGTGAAGCTGGGCAGGAAGGCGGGCCCAGATAACGGCCTCGATCTGGGCCGGGACTGACAGTACGTAGCGACACATCATTCTCCCCACACTCTCTCGATTCCGTTGGGCGTCAGCCATGCGGACTCGACGACAATCAGCCACGATCCGATCCCATTCTCGCTTTTCCTCCCTCGGAGCCGAAGGGATAGATCTCGCTTTAAACAACTCCTCCCAGCAGTCCGTAATGACGTTCATCCCCAGTAGGGCACGGTGAGCTCCCAGACAGGTGTCCCATACGATCACAACTCCTTTTTGAGGCACAAGGGTCCCACGAACCTCCAGGTCTGTGACCAGATAGCCCACATATGGAATGTCCAAACCGTTTGCCCCGCGCAGGGTTAACCAAGGGGCATCTGCGGCCGAATGGCCCTGGACCCCGAATAACTCCCGAGACAGGCTTTCGGAGAACAGCGTGACCTGGGAACCGGTGTCCAGGAGGCATTGGACTTCGGTCCCATTAACTTGAACCACCACAAGGGGGCAGCGCCCAATTAGACAATTCTTGGCCGCCGATGGAGAGGGGTCGATTTGGGGGGTCCCGACCACTTGACCCACAGTGGCCGGACACTCTAAAAACCCCCTTGCGATCCCCGGCGTGCGCTGCATTGCCGGACGTAATGGCCTGGTTCGCCACAGCCATTGCAAATGGGACGTCCTTGTTCGTCCCACTGGAAACGGAGCCCGGATGACCGAGGTGGACGTCGCTCTGGCAATCGACTACCTTCGGAGTATGCTCGCTCTCGTGTCGGTGGCAATGACCGGTAATGTTCTCTGCGTAATTCTTCTAGGATAGTTTTAGACAGCTCTGTCATCTGGTCACGGACATCTCTTCTCAACTCCTCTCGTAAGGCCTGTTCCCAGTCAGGCGGAGCAGGAGGCGGGAGGCTACTGGTAGCATTGGTGACCATACAGTGGGAAGGGTCTGAGGTATCTATATGATCCTGTTCAAGGGCCAGAGCTTCCTGGCGTAGCTCGTCAAACGTCAGAGTAGGATTGCGACGAAGTTGTATTCGGAGGCTCTGATGTATTGGGCCATCTCGCAACCCCAGAAGAAACTGGTCCTTCAGGAGGGCCTCTCCTTCTCCAAGCCCATGATCCTGCCTCTTCTTCAGCCGAAACAATTGTTCTCGCAGCTGCAAAGCAAAGGTACGTGTGGTCTGCCGAGGTCCCTGCTTGCAACTAAAGAATTGCGTCCGGAGGACGGCTGCAGGAGTTGCGTCACCGTACTGCCCCGTTAGAAAGTCAAGGATAGCTTGGGCTGTGGCTCGGGTTGCTTCCGGTGCTGCTTGTACTTCTCTCCTGGCGTCACCTTCGAGTGAATTTAAAATAAACTGGGTCTTCTGTGTAGCGTTTAACCCTTGGAGGCCCGCCAAGTACTCCACTTGGGTTTTCCACGCCGACAAGCTGAGTTCTGAACCTGGTCCTCCATACTTTTGGGCCCATGGGGCTCCCATAAAGATGGGCATAACGTGTGGGTGACCCACCGGTACATCTTCGTCTGCCATCGCTCCGCCTCTGTCTACTCAACCCAAGGTGGAACCCTGCCGACTGACGCCAAATTATGTCACGGGGTAGGCCAACCTGGCTGCACCCACCCCCAAGACCCGTACCACCCTTGGGGAGTCGGACAGAGGCCCGGCAAGGACGACAGACAAGGTTTCAAGTAACAATCTTTTTATTAACTATAAAAGTGGAAAGGGGGATCTAAAATGGTGAGTCTTCTAGGCAGGGTCGTTCCGTCCTGCGGACCCGCTTCGCTGCCTAGCAATCAGGTGAGTATTCGGGTATGAGTTCCTCTTGAAGGACTGGCAGACACAGAGCTTGTAACGGAGGGCTTCACTGCAACGCAGACAGGTGAATACACAGGTACGTAATCCTCTTCCTCAGAAATGACAGACAGGGGACTTACGGCTGAAGGGCTTCCCTGCAAAGCAGTCAGGTGAATACACAGGTACGTAATCCTCTTCCTCAAAAATGACAGACAGGGGACTTACGGCTGGAGGGCTTCACTGCAAAGCAGTCCAGTGAATACACAGGTACGTAATCCTCTTCCTCAGAAATGACAGACAGGGGACTTACGGCTGGAGGGCTTCACTGCAAAGCAGTCAGGTGAATACACAGGTACGTAATCCTCTTCCCCAGAAATGACAGACAGGGGACTTACGGCTGGAGGGCTTCACTGCAAAGCAGTCAGGTGAATACACAGGTACGTAATCCTCTTCCTCAGAAATGACAGACAGGGGACTTATGGCTGGAGGGCTTCACTGCAAAGCAGTCAGGTGAATACACAGGTACGTAATCCTCTTCCTCAGAAATGACAGACAGGGGACTTACGGCTGGAGGGCTTCACTGCAAAGCAGTCAGGTGAATACACAGGTACGTAATCCTCTTCCTCAGAAATGACAGACAGGGGACTTACGGCTGGAGGGCTTCACTGCAAAGCAGTCAGGTGAATACACAGGTACGTAATCCTCTTCCTCAGAAATGACAGACAGGGGACTTACGGCTGGAGGGCTTCACTGCAAAGCAGTCAGGTGAATACACAGGTACGTAATCCTCTTCCTCAGAAATGACAGACAGGGGACTTACGGCTGGAGGGCTTCACTGCAAAGCAGTCAGGTGAGTGTTCAGGTATAGATTCCTCTGGAGGGACTGGCAGACACAGAGCTTGTAACGGAGAAGTTCACTGCAACGCAGACAGGTGAGTACACAGGTACGTAATCCTCTTCCTCAGAAATGACAGACAGGGGACTTACGGCTGGAGGGCTTCACTGCAAAGCAGTCCAGTGAATACACAGGTACGTAATCCTCTTCCTCAGAAATGACAGACAGGGGACTTACGGCTGGAGGGCTTCACTGCAAAGCAGTCAGGTGAATACACAGGTACGTAATCTTCCCCAGAAATGACAGACAGGGGACTTACGGCTGGAGGGCTTCACTGCAAAGCAGTCAGGTGAATACACAGGTACGTAATCCTCTTCCTCAGAAATGACAGACAGGGGACTTACGGCTGGAGGGCTTTACTGCAAAGCAGTCAGGTGAATACACAGGTACGCAATCCTCTTCCTCAGAAATGACAGACAGGGGACTTACGGCTGGAGGGCTTCACTGCAAAGCAGTCAGGTGAATACACAGGTACGTAATCCTCTTCCTCAGAAATGACAGACAGGGGACTTACGGCTGGAGGGCTTCACTGCAAAGCAGTCAGGTGAATACACAGGTACGTAATCCTCTTCCTCAGAAATGACAGACAGGGGACTTACGGCTGGATGGCTTCACTGCAAAGCAGTCAGGTGAATACACAGGTACGTAATCCTCTTCCTCAGAAATGACAGACAGGGGACTTACGGCTGGAGGGCTTCACTGCAAAGCAGTCAGGTGAATACACAGGTACGTAATCCTCTTCCTCAGAAATCACAGACAGGGGACTTACGGCTGGAGGGCTTCACTGCAAAGCAGTCAGGTGAGTGTTCAGGTATGGATTCCTCTGGAGGGACTGGCAGACACAGAGCTTGTAACGGAGAAGTTCACTGCAATGCAGACAGGTGAGTACACAGGTACGTAATCCTCTTCCTCAGAACTGACAGACAGGGGACTTATGGTTGGAGGGCTTCGCTGCAAAGCAGTTAGATGAGCGCTCAGGTATGACTTCCTCTTCCTCAGAACTGACAGACAGGGGACTTACGGTTGGAGGGCTTCGCTGCAAAGCAGTTAGATGAGCCCTCAGGTATGACTTCCTCTGGAGGGACTGGCAGACACAGGGCTTGTAATGGAGAAGTTCACTGCAACGCAGACAGGTGAGTACACAGGTACGTAATCCTCTTCCTCAGAAATGACAGACAGGGGACTTACGGTTGGAGGGCTTCGCTGCAAAGCAGTTAGATGAGCGCTCAGGTATGACTTCCTCTGGAGGGACTGGCAGACACAGGGCTGGTAATGGAGAAGTTCACTGCAACGCAGACATGTGAGTACACAGGTACGTAATCCTCTTCCTCAGAAATGACAGAAAAACTCAGGTAAGTAGTAGACATCCGGCAGGTTTAAGTTCACACTTCACACAACAACACAGTGCATCACATCACTTCATCACTGCAATTCAACACTCAGTGGGAAATACATATATCAATGGCCGTTGCCCATTTTCTGACCTGGCATTCACGTCAGGGAGTCCCATAGACAAGAGAGAGGGGATGAGACCGATTGCCCTACTCACAGTCTCTCACAAACGATCTTATTTGTCCAACAATTTCCTCCTTCCGGTCGAGTCGGCGTGCTCCTCTCCCAAACTCACAATGCCATGCCCGTTTTGCCAGCCCCACTTCCTCTTCTCCAAGCTCACACTTCCTCCGCTATTCACAGCCCCCAAACAACCACCTCCTTTGCTCCATCCTCTCTCCTTTTATCCTACCCTAATGGCAACGTAATCCAACGTGCACAGCTGCCAGCGATTTCCGCTGATCACCCCATTCGCGGGGATTTTCCGCTAACCCGGAACTAGCCCGGTGTCCCGTTATTATTGGTCCGACGGGAGGCAATCGCGGCAAACATTAGTTCCGCCTTGAAAGTTCGAATTTTGTCACCCCGTGACATGATCATAAATAGCAATTATAAAAGTATAAGTAAAAGGTATAAGAAGCTACACAATAAATAAAGCAATTCAGTCAAAGTCAGCGCTAGGAGGTAGACTACAACGCAAGTTTAATATCTTAAAAATATAAAGTTATGAAACTTCACTTTGCCCTCAGACAAAATGATCTGTCAAGGAACAAATTACAGATTAATGAGAGCAAAGATCAGCCGTTAGATCTACACAAGACGAGACGAATCATATCTTATGTTTAACCACTACAGAGACATCAGAGCCAGCGGCAGACAGCAGAAAGACTGGCCGAGGAAAGGCGCCTCTCGGTGGGCTCAATTAGCGATTGTGCGCCGCTGAACCACTGGAGCTCACAACTCTGAAAACGGCAGATCAAATTTAAAAAAAGGCGCTCTCTTTAAAAAAAGAACCCCCGGATTTAAGCCTTAAACAACTACATTCACGCCTGAAAAGGACTTAAAACTATATTTTGTAAAACATTAACACTACCAGAGGGCTCTCACTAAGACCCATTCGTTTAGCCACCAAAGGGCCAAGCTGGTATCAGACTTTTGCCGAATCCAGTCGGTAAGACAGCGATAACATCTTTTTTAGATATGAAGGCTTCGAGTGTTGTTCTTTGCTCGGGTTTTAACGAAAAGGAAAAGTTTAAATCGCTTAAAACAGACGAGATAGCTGATTCGAACGAGTGATGCTCCACTGCGGCAAATCTGCTTCATCGTCGCTGCGCTGTCGTCATTGTGTAAAGCCCGCCCCAAAGTTTCTAATTGGTGCCGCGATTTCTAGGGATAAGAAATGGGCTTTGCCAGACTACTTGTAGAGCAAATCTAAATTTGCCGGAAGTTGTCTGGGTTTTCCCAGGCTAAGGGCTGCCTGCTAAAATTCGCAAATCACGGGGCAAAATATCACATAATTGGGGTCGCTTCAACCCGCGGACATGAAAAACAGCCCGCGGCAACAGTGTTTGAAGTAGCCCGACTTGGCAACACTGGGGTGCGCGCATGTGGGCAGAACCTGTAGCAAAAGCGGTGGTAGCCATAGTAGCGAGAGAGAGTGACAGTCGCCCAAGCCAATCACTTGTTTCGGCCCGAACGAAAATAATGAGTGGTGTTTATTGCAGATTAAAAAGTCTAGAGTCACTCATTTTTTTATACTCTCTTTTTCAGAGTACTTAATTTTAATTATGTATTGACATATAAAGACAGTTCAAACTAATTTGGACAAAAGTGTTTTAGATCATTCTTACCTACCCTACCTTTAACGTAATAAAAACATCAAAACATACTTTGTAACGTGAAATGCCGTTTTATATGGGTTAAAAGATCCAATCACAGCGAGTTCTGCGATAAAGTCACAGCCAATGACAACGCAGCAGAACAGAGGCGTCACACTTACTTGTCCATTTATGGTAAATGATGACAGATCTCATCCGGTTTCAACTGAAGGGATAGATTCCTTAAATATTTACTATTTAGGCTGCTAAATATTTATTTCTTAAATATTTATAAGCTACAACAGCACGGGTAGTTGCAGTTTTTGCAAGATATTTGCATCCACTAATATACATTTATTGTGTGTGTGTGTGTGTGTGTGTGTGTTATATATATATATATATATATATATATATATATATATATATATATATATATGTATATATATATATATATATATAGTATATAATATATATATATATATGTATATATATATATATATGTATATATATATATATATATATATATATATATATATATATTTAAATAAATAAGAAGTGATTCAATATATATATATATAATATATATATATATATATATATATATATATATATATATATATATATATAATTGAATCACTTCTTTATGCCATTCTTCACCATCTGAACTGAATTAAAATAAATGTAACAAAAGCATAATGAATGCACACAATTTTATAAGAATTTTCCAATATTTAATGTCAAACATTTCAAAGACAAATGTAGTGGCCAAACTACTCCACAACAGTATAAAGAAGATCATATTTATATATAGATTAGATAGAAAGATAGAGAGAGAGAGAGAGAGAGAGAGAGAGAGAAGAGAGAGAGAGAGGAGAGAGAGAGAGAGAGAGAGAGAGAGAGAGAGATGACGAGAGAGAGAGAGAGAGAGAATTAAATATATTGAAACATAACTTTTCAAAAAAATTAACCATAATGAAGTACAAACCAAGAGATGAGGTGCGACTTTATTATCTGGAAATATTTTTGTTTCTTCCCTTAAAAAAAAATAAATAGGCAAAAAAAATTTACATTCTCAGGCCTAGTCCACACGTACACGGGTATTTTTATAACCAGAGTTTTTCCTCCTCCGTTTAAAAAAACAATCGCGTCCACACAAGCACGGTTTAAAAAAAAATCTCCATCCACATGAAAACGCAAAACCGCGCTATGATCGGCTGCCTGATTTCCACATGGGTCCCATCCACGGAGGGATGCTATGGGCTCAGTGAAACCCTTCTACGAGTTTACTTTGGACTCAGTGACAGGTAACTGTACACATGGGCAGGCCCAAGTGGACTGAAGCCTCACACACTTGCCTTACTGTGTTGTATTATTGCATTCTGGCGCCTCTGTTCTGCAATACAATGAGATAACTGCGCATGTATCTGTATAGGCTACATGTGATAAGCGCTATTAGCAGAGTTCCCCTTTCGAACGGTCAGTTCATACTGTGTCTTTAAGACGCTATGGGATATAGGTTTCTCCTATTCTCGAATACTGAAGTGTTTATAAAATCACGCAGTGCTACTGCCCAGTCAAAACGGGGTCGAGACTTCTCGCGCTATTGGCTGGCCAGTGGTAACTGCATGAACCAATGGCAGAACAGCGTATCTGAGCGAACCTATGGGCGCTAAGCCCTTGGCGCTGGACACAGAAGCCCGCGAAACTGACCGGAAAAGCCCGCAAAGGGCGCCCTTAAAATACGCTGTAATGCCCCAAAAACATCAGATTTTTCTCCTTCAGCAAAGATTTTTATATCCTCGCTGATACCCTCCGATACGAAGTAAGCTTACTGTGAGAGACGAGCCGTCAGCAGTATCGAGCCCAGCCAGCCCGGACCCCTGCGAGAGTCGGTCTGTCTCAGCGCTCCTCAATCTATCCGCGAGCTGTCGCTCCTTCTCCCCTGCGCTCGCCGGTGATAAACACTTCTCAAGTGTATCCTTCAGTACAAAAGAGAATACACATGTCACAATTCTGTGTTAGATGCAGCACAACCCTGCATCAGGAGGATGCCCATGATCAGTGTATTACCTGTCTGGGCAAGGCCCACTCCGACCCTGCTCTCTCTGGGTCCGGCTGCTCTCAGTGTGAGAACATGCCCATCTCCTCCCTCCGTTCGCGGATCTCGTTCTTCTCAGAGCGCGACCCCGCCCCCTCGCGCTCTCCCGCTCCCTTTCCCGTCCGAACCCTGGTGGAAAAAGCGGCAGGAGCCAGAGGGCTGACTATACTGAGGCGAGCGAGCTCAGGTCGGCCCAGTGCCCGCGTGCCTCGTCCTCACCTCAGAGAGACGTTTCCCCCAGTAATGTCTCTCGTTCAGACCAGTTCCTCCGCTCGACGCCGAGGACCTGGTCTCATTCGGCGGGCAATGATGAGGATGATCCACACGATGACTCCGTGTCCTTCGTCGCCTCCGATGCCGAGGAATGGTCGGGCTCCATTGGCGACCCCACCCCCCTCGACATCTCAGCAGCGCAAAAGACGCGGCTAAGGCTGGTGCGGACACCGAGCTAATCCGTGTCCTCAATAAGGCCGTTTGTGAGCTGGGCCTGGACTGGGCAGTCCCTGAAGAGCCCACACCCAGCCGTCTTGATGAATGGTACCTCCCGGGGCGCCAGCAGGCCCCTTGGCAGAGAGCGGCACCCTTTTTTCCTGAGGTACACCAGGAACTGGCGAGGTCGTGGCACGCTCCCTACTCCGCTCGCCTCCGCCCATCCACCTCGCACGCGCTCTCCACCATTGACGGCGCCGTCGAGAAGGGCTATGAGAATGCTCCCGCCGCTCAAAGAATCGGTGGCTGCGCACCTCTGCCCGCCCTCCGCGATAGGCTGGAAGCCCAAAATCGCACACCCTTCGAGGCCCAGCCATACCACAGCGGCCTTGGCAAACAGGGCCTACGCTTCCGCCGGCCAAGCAGGCTCCGCTCTCCACTCGATGGCGGTCCCTGCAGGTGTTCCAGGCGAAGCTCCTTCGGGCTATGGACGAGTCCGGTCCAGACCAGGAGGTTTTTCGTGACCTCCGAAGCGCCACAGACCTGGCCCTTCGAGCTACGAAGGCCACCGCCCAGGCCATAGGCAGATCGATGGCCAGTCTCGTGGTGTTAGAGTGCCATTTATGGCTAAACCTCACGGAGATCAAGGAGGCCGAATAAACTGCCTTCCTCGACGCTCCCATCTATCCGAACGGTCTGTTCGGTCCCGCGGTGGACGGTTTCGCGGAACGCTTCACCACGGCGCAGAAGAGTCCCAGGCGATGAGCCACTTTCCGCCCAAAAGAGCCAGCACCGCCTCTTCAACTCGGCCAAGAGCTCCGTGCCAGCAGCAGCAACAGCAGCGTAGATCTGCGACTGCGACCGCTCCCGCGCTAGCTCCCATGCAGCCCCGCCCACCTTATGACCAACGTCAACGTCAGCGTCCTCACCAGGTTAAGCGCTTCCCACCCAAGCGTCAGGGTCCCCCGGCCTAAGATCACGCTGGACCCTGATCACAAGAAGCAGTCCTGACCGGCTGATCAGGAAGAGAGGAGGGGTGAGCTCCGCCCAAGACGGTCCACCCCCCAAAAGACTCCGAATTCTCTCCCCGCGGCCCGTTTTTTGTTCCGGCCTGGGAGAAACATGTTGTATATGTAAAATATGTGAGCAGCGAGCCCGCGCTCTCGCGCGCTCCACTGCACTTTACCGCTGTTATTACGGGATCAATAAAAAATTTGAATGTTCAACAAATGAGTCTTCTTTCTCTTCCACACCACACGAATGTCGGTGCGCGGCAAAACGCGCCGCCGTTCGACATTATAAAACCCCTATGCAACTGGGCAGAGGCTTGGAAAGCAATCCCTGGTGTGTCACAGTGGGTTATAAAAAACATTCAACTAGGCTATTCGCTCCAATTCGCTCACAAACCACCGCGATTCGCGGGCATAACTTACACATCAGTGAAGAGCAATGTAACTCACGTCCTCAAAACCGAAGTGGAAAGTCTATTGATGAAAGGAGCTATAGAGGCAATGCCTGCAGCTCAGAGCGAGTCAGGGTTTTACAGCCGCTACTTCCTGGTTCCCAAGAAAGATGGCGGCCTCAGGCCCATCTTAGACCTCAGACATCTGAACAAGGCTCTTATCAAACGGCCATTCAGAATGCTGACATTAAAACAAATCATTGCGCAAATCCGCCCGATGGATTGGTTTTTTCTCAGTGGATCTGAAAGATGCCTACTTTCATATCCAAATTATCCCACGTCACAGACCGTTTCTGAGATTCGCGCTCGACGGGAAGGCCTACCAGTACACAGTCCTGCCATTTGGCAGTCTCTGGCGCCCCGCACTTTCACAAAGTGTATGGATGCAGCTCTCTACCCTTTAAGACAAATGGGAATGCGCATTCTGAACTACCTCGACGACTGGCTCATACTGGCCCAGTCAGAGGAAGAACTACAATCTCACAAATCTGTGCTACTCAGCCATCTAGAATGCCTGGGTCTCAGAATAAACACAGCCAAGAGCTTGTTGCTTCCCAGACAAAGGATCTCTTTCCTGGGAACGATTTTAGACTCAGCCCAAATGAGGGTGTGGCTATCAAACGAACGTGCTCTGACAACACAGCAGCTCGCACACTCGTTCAAAACAGGAACCAACAGACCCCTGAGAATTTTTCAGAGAATGCTAGGCCTTATGGCATCAGCTTCTCCAGTACTTCCTCTGGGTATGATGCACATGCGCCCCCTGCAGTACTGGCTGAAATCACGGGTTCCTTCCCAAGCGTGGCATTCAGGCCAGCTTTGGATCAAAGTGGGCCGCGGCTGTGTCAAACCCTGGCCCCGTGGTCGAATCCCCGCCTCTACAAGTCAGGGGTGAGCTTGGGAACAGTTTCCAGACAAATGGTGGTCACCACAGATGCCTCCAACACGGGTTGGGGTGCTCTGTGCGAGGGCAAACCGGCCTTCGGCTCATGGTCGAGCACGGAGTCACGGTTGCACATAAACTGCCTAGAAATGCTGGCAGTAATGCTAGCCCTCAAGACTTTTTCACCACGTCTCTTGGGTCATCACGTCCTAGTCCGTACGGACAACACGACTGTGGTATCCTACATAAATCGCCAAGGCGGGCTCAAGTCGAGATGGCTCAACCAACAGGTCAGACATCTCCTCCTATGGGCGAAAGACAGAATGCATTCGCTAAGAGCAGTGCACGTGCCGGGCAGACTGAACCAGGGAGCAGACATGCTCTCCAGGGGCCTTGTGTCCCCGGGGGAATGGTCCCTCCATCCCCAAACGGTTCAAATGATATGGAATGTTTTCGAGAAGGCAGAGGTCGACCTCTTCGCCTCCGAAGACAACTGTCATTGCCCAATTTATTTTTCAAAGAGCAAGGATGCGCTGGCCCACGAATGGCCCAGCTGCCTGCTTTATGCTTTTCCACCAGTACCGCTCATTCCCCAGGTCTTAAAAAGAATCAGGGAATTCGGGCACACAGTCCTGCTAGTGGCTCCACTCTGGCGAACCCAAATCTGGTTTCCCGAGTTGATTCAGCTGCTATCAGCGTCCCCTTGGCCAGTCCCGCTGAGAAAAGATCTCCTATCTCAGGCGAACGGGACAATATGGCACCCCCGTCCCAAACTGTGGGCGCTACATGTTTGGCCCCTCAAGGGGAACTTGAGAACCTCCCAGTGAGTGTCCTGAACACTATCGGTGAAGCTAGAGCCCCGTCTACTAGACGTCTCTATAGCTGCCCTGTTAGGGAACTCAGAGCATATTTTGAGCGGTCCTCCCACTTTAGACAGTCGGAGCAGCTCTTTGTAAGCTTTGGTGGCCGCACTAAGGGACTTCTGGTCACCAAGCAAAGTCTAGCCAGATGGCTACACTGCATGAAAAGTGGGATTTTCGTCAGTATGTGGCACTGTAGATTGCCGTGAAACTTCAGGTTTACGACTGTGTTCGGCAATTTGCAGGCAACACCGAAAACTGCCGTAAATTGACGGAAATTGACATGGGCCTTGCTTGGCAGTTGTCCCCCCATGACCCCCCCTCCCCTTAATTCTAGGGGAGGCTTTATCATGTAAATGAACATGCTGTGAGCTACACAAATGCAAATCAGAGTAGCAGCAGGGGGAGTTTTATCTAGGTTCTGAATTTTTTAAACTAAAACATTTTTCAGTTAAATGTACTCGTTTTAGTTCACATTACTAAAAAAATTTTTTTAGGGCAACCAGTTTGCTCCAATTTTTTAAGTAGATTCAACTTGTCTGGGCAAACAGAGTAGATTAATTACTCTGTATGTCATTAGCAATAACCATGTAAAATAAAAAAAAATACACACAAAATAAAAAGTTATGGTGTTATGCCTACATGTAATTGAAGCATTTTTGCCACACCCATTAACTTAAATAAAGTGAAAATAAATATAATAGGTTTTTCTGGAGCTCCTTGGTGGTCTGAAACTTCAATGAGGTTGAAGAATATAGGGATAAATTAAGCCCCTCTGTGGACTGATTTCCTGACTCTTGATCTCTCTCTCTCTCTCTCTCTCTCTCTCTCACACACACACACACACACATCTGTGCAGGCAGACACACACACACACACACACACACAGGTCATGGCCATGACGCGTACAAAACTTGAAGACGAGCTTTGAACAGACGTGTTTTGGGCCATGTCCACACGAAGCCAGAACTTTCCCTTTCCGATCTTTTTTTTTTCCTCGTTTCAAGATATATCAGCGTACACACGAGAGCATGAAAACAGCTCAAAACGATGTAGTATAAATGCCAGGCCAGTATGTGGCACTGTAATTCTGCCACAGAAATACACTAAAAACGGAGAAGAGTTGTGGCTAGAAGGGGTACGGCAACAGTCGGAGGTGAGGTAAAATCTCACAATAAAATAACAATAAATAAATTTGCTACTTACCAGATGTGTTTTATTAACACATACACCTATCCCAACCCTAAACATACCCTTATAATAATGCAAATACAGTAATTAAACAACGCAGTATTGATGTGCGCATGCCCAGTGCCCGTAGTTGTATCCCCTTTAAGTCTTCCCTGCGCAGGACGTGGTGTGATGACATCATCGTTTCACAAAATAGATGGACTGGCCGTATACACGAAACCGCAAGGGTGTCGTTTTCAGATGTATCCACTTTAGGACCCGGTTTCAAAAAATAGCGGTTTCAGTCTCCCAAAACGCCGGATCCGTGTGGACGAAACGCCAATATGATAAAAAAAATTATACGTTGTGGCAGGGTGAAGAATCACGCAACACAGTGCTGGGTGAAAAGCCCCCGGAGGGTGGGTTTATTGTGAGCAGGTGAACAAACAGTGAGGTGAAGTCTTTGGTGCGCGGTGCTTCCTTCTTCCCGGTGGTGCAGTGGTGACTCGCGGTGACGTCAGAGGGTCTGGGTGGCCGGAGTGTCACAGGCTGCTGTCTGAGAGAGAGAGAAAGGTTAGTGCGCTGCTTCATGGAGTGTTCGTGCCCAGACTGGTGTTCCCATGTGCGGTGCTTTATGTGGTGTGGTGATCGCCTGCAGCTGTGCCAATCCGGCCCGTGCTGAGTGCTGGCAGGTGATCGTTGTTTGTTGCCAGGGCGACGCTGACGAGAGCTCGGGAGACTTGTCACACCCCCCCCCTAAGCGTCGCTCTGGTCCTGTAACGATAGTTAGACACACACATTGGGGAACATAGGGGTGGGCGGGGAGTGCGCCCTGACAGACCTGCGTAAGCTGACCACAGCCTGGAGAGTCCGTCCGCGTTGGAGTTGGCCGTCCCGGCCCGATGTACCACCGTAAAGTGGAAGTCCTGGAGCGCCAGGAACCACCGCGTCACCCTGGCGTTGGTGTCCTTGGCTCGGGCCATCCACTGCAGCGGGGCGTGGTCGGTCATCAGGGTGAAGCGGCGTCCCAGCAGGTAGTAGCGGAGCTCCAGGACTGCCCACTTTATGGCCAGGGCTTCCTTCTCCACCGCCGCATACCTGGTTTCGGATGGGGTCAGCTTACGGCTGATGTACGTGACCGGATGCTCTTCACCTTCGTGGACCTGGGAAAGGACCGCCCCCAGGCCCGTGTCCGAGGCATCCGTCTGCAGCAGGAAGGGGCAGTTGAAGTCGGGCGCCCGCAAGACCGGCTCCGTGGTCAGGGCGGTCTTGATCCTCCGGAAGGTCCTGTCCAGGCTGCTGTCCCACTGCACCTTCTCCGGCTGCCCCTTCCTGGTCAGGTCTGTCAGGGGAGATGCTAGGGTGGAGAAGTCGGGGATAAAACAGCGATAGTACCCCGCCAACCCCAAAAAGGCTCGTACCTGAGTTTTGGTCTCCGGGCGGGGCGTCGACAGGATGGCGTCTATCTTCTTTTGCTGGGGCTGGATTAGTCCTCTACCCACCCGGAAACCCAGGTACTGAGCCTCGGCGAGGGCGAGATGGCATTTCCGGGGGTTGGCGGTTAGCCCAGCCCGCCGGAGTTCCAGGAGCACCCTCCGCAACCGCTCCAGGTGGTCCTGCCAGGTCTCGGAGTGGATGACTACGTCGTCGAGGTATGCTGCCGCGTACGCTTGGTGGGGACGTAGAAGAATGTCCATCATCCTCTGGAACGTAGCGGGGGCCCCGTGCAGGCCGAAGGGGAGGACTCGGTATTGCCAGTGCCCACTGGGTGATGAGAACGCCGTCTTCTCCTTGGCGGAGTCGGTGAGGGGAACTTGCCAGTAACCTTTCGTTAGGTCGAGCGTCGAAATATACCGAGCCCTCCCCAGGCGCTCCAGCAGCTCGTCCACTCGGGGCATCGGGTAGCCATCGAACTCCGAGACCTCGTTGAGCCGGCGAAAGTCATTACAGAAGCGGAGGGTGCCATCCGGCTTCGGGACCATGGCGATGGGGCTGGACCAGGCGCTGCGTGATGGCTCGATTACCCCCGACTTCAGCATCTCACCGACCTCGTCCTCGATGGCCTGTCTCCGAGCCTCGGGGACCCGGTAGGGCCGCTGCCGCACAATGACGCCAGGTGGTGTGCGGATGTCGTGCTGGATGACTTTGGTCTGCCCGGGACGTGTGGAGAACACATCAGAGAACTGACGGACCAGATGATCCAGCTCCGTCTTCTGGGGGGCCGACAGCTGTGTTCCCACGTCCACGACCGGGGGCTCGACAGAGGCCAGTGCGCTGAGTTGGTCTCTGGTCCCCACCCACCTCTTCAACAGGTTAATATGATATAGCTGCTCTTCACGCCTCCGGCCTGGCTGGCGCAGCCGGTAGTTGACAGGACCCACTCGCTCTATGACCGTGAACGGACCCTGCCAGGTCGCCAGAAACTTGCAGGCGGAGGTGGGGACCAACACCATGACCCTGTCGCCGGGCTGGAACTCGCGGGGTTGAGCCGCCCGGTCGTACAGCTGCCGTTGGCTCTGCTGGGCCTTCGTCAGGTGTTCCCGGACTAATGGCATGACCCTCTCGATCCGCTCACGCATTTCCCTCACGTGTTCGATGGCGGAGCGGAGAGGTGCCGGCTGCTGCTGTTCCCAGGCTTCCCGGGCCACATCCAGGAGCCCCCGTGGCTGGCGGCCGAAGAGTAGTTCGAAGGGGGTGAAACCCAAGGAGGCTTGGGGAACTTCGCGGACTCCGAAGAGGACGTATGGAAGCATCAGGTCCCAGTCTCGCTTATCTTCGGCGGCCACTCGCCGGAGCATCTGCTTGAGGGTTTGATTGAAGCGCTCTACTAAGCCGTCTGTCTGCGGATGGTATACTGTGGTCCGGATCTGCTTCACCTTCAGCAGCCGGCAGAGGTCAGCCATTAGCCGGGACATGAAGGGAGTTCCTTGGTCCGTCAGTATCTCCGCTGGGATGCCGACTCGGGTGCAGAGGAGGAAGAGTTCCTTGGCGATGTTTTTGGCCGTGGCTTTCCGTAGGGGAAGTGCCTCTGGATACCTGGTGGCGTAGTCGACAATCACCAGGATGTGTTCATGTCCACGGGCAGACTTCGGCAACGGCCCCACCAGGTCCATTCCAATTCGCTCGAAAGGTACCCCGATGATGGGCAGCGGTATGAGCGGACTGGGGGGAGGTGCTCGTGGCGCGGTCCTCTGGCAGGTGGGACAGGCTTGGCAGAACCGCTTCACTTCTCCATCCAAGCCTGGCCAGTGGAAACGGTCCCGGATGCGCTGGATGGTGTTGGCGGTTCCCAGGTGGCCGGCCATCGGATGGCTATGGGCTAGCTCCATGACCATTTCCACATTTGGTTTGGGAACCACGAGCAGTTCTTTTACCTCCCCCCTTCGCTGGACGACACAGTACAACAGGCCGTTCCTGACGACGAAGTGCGGGAGAGGATGGGGTGCTGGTTGGTGCTCGTGGCCATCCACTGTCCGGACCTGCGACCAGCAATGCTTGAGCCGGTCATCTTCCAGTTGGGCCTTCGCGAACGAGCCCCCTCCCTGGACCTGTTGGAAGACATCAAAGAACACGTCAGTAACCGGGGAGGGGGACTCACCATCTCTCCCGCTGTCTGTCGCCAGCAGGGCGGTGTTGTGGCTCCTCTTCCGGCGGCGACGGCTATGGGGGCGGCTCCCGGCCCGGCTGGCTGGCTGCGTGGTGGCCCGAAGAAGCTCCTCGAACCCCGGCCAGTCCCGCCCAAGAAGCACAGGAACCGGAAGATCTTTCAACACGCCAACCTCGACTGGCCAGGCGCCAGGGCCCGCTGATATTGTCACTCGGCGGGCCGGAACATGACGAGTGTCGCCGTGAACGCAGGTAATCGGGAGCTGTGCTTTGACGGCCTTCTGCGGTGGGAGGACGGTGGCTTGGACGAGACTGACCGAGCTCCCGGAATCCAAGAGGGCCAGGACCGACCGTCCATTCACTTTTACCTCCGCTCGTGGAGCCCCGCGGGGTGGGTCCTGATGCAGGCTACAACCAGCCAACCATGCGCGTGCTGGCGGGGCCGGTTCCTCCGTGGGCATCGGTTCGTCCACGGGGCCGGGAGCCGCTGGCCTGTGTACTGGTCGCGGGGTACCTTCCGGCGTGCGTCGCTCCTGGACCACCCTCCGAGGGAAGGACGGCGCTCGCTCCCCAGGCTCACGGTGCATCGCCGCCTCCGCCAACTCGATGGCTTCAACGAGCTCGGCGATGGTTGCCGGATTTGTCATTCCCACCGCCCGCCGGGTGGGCGGTGGGAGAGCTCGGAGCATCCGGTCCACGGTGACGCGCTCCGCAACCTGACCCGCGGTGGGTGTTCCCTCGAGCAACCAGTGACGTGTGAGCCGCGACAGTTCTGCGGCTTGGGCGCGGGCTGGGCGTCGAGGCTTGAACTCCCACTCATGGAACAGCTGGGCTGCGGAGATGGCGGATAGCCCAAGACGTCCGAGGATTTCCTTCTTAAGTTCATCATAATTATCAGCCGTCTCAGCGGGAAGAGAAAAGTATGCTCTTTGAGCTTCACCAGACAATAGGGGTCCCAGGACCCGCGCCCACTCGCTTCGTTCCCAGCTCTCTCGAACCGCTGTGGTCTCGAACATCTGCAGATATAATTCAACATCATCTTGACACGTTAGTTTTGGTAGCAGCTGGGTTGCTCGGACTCGCGGATCAGGAGGCGGAACGCGTTGGGCAGCGGAGAGGCGGAGGGCGGCGAACTCTTCTTCTATCGATGCTTGACGGGCTGCCAGGTGTTCAGCGATCTGTTGCTGACGTGCACTCACTTCCGTTAAGCATTTGAGCAGGTCTTCCATGATGGGGAGGAACGCCGCCCTACTTCCGGGTTTTCGTGAGTGACTGGGGAAACAGGGAAAAAAAAACAAAGTAAAAGTCCGGGGATGGTTGGTGATTCTTCACGCTCTTGCCCGCATTCTCCACCACTGTGGCAGGGTGAAGAATCACGCAACACAGTGCTGGGTGAAAAGCCCCCGGAGGGTGGGTTTATTGTGAGCAGGTGAACAAACAGTGAGGTGAAGTCTTTGGTGCGCGGTGCTTCCTTCTTCCCGGTGGTGCAGTGGTGACTCGCGGTGACGTCAGAGGGTCTGGGTGGCCGGAGTGTCACAGGCTGCTGTCTGAGAGAGAGAGAAAGGTTAGTGCGCTGCTTCATGGAGTGTTCGTGCCCAGACTGGTGTTCCCATGTGCGGTGCTTTATGTGGTGTGGTGATCGCCTGCAGCTGTGCCAATCCGGCCCGTGCTGAGTGCTGGCAGGTGATCGTTGTTTGTTGCCAGGGCGACGCTGACGAGAGCTCGGGAGACTTGTCACAACGTATACAATGATGCGCGTCTCCGTTTGGACGGACCCTTGGACTCTTTTTGCTTTGTGTTTTTGCTGCTTTGCTTTTTCGTGATCAACAACGACAGGACGCCATTTCGCCTTCAGCTCCCCTTCAACTCCTCTGCATGGACGTGGCTAACTTTTTCGACTAATTTTCAGCTGTCTTCGTCTTCACAACTCTGAAGCAAACTGCAGGCGCTATGAACCAGAGCATGGGTAATGTAACGTTACGATTTAAAGAATATGCTTTTATTCAGCTGTATAAGGAAATGGATGCGTTAATGGATCCGAGCTTAAAACTGCACATTTTGTTTTCACAGACTTTCCTCGCCTCATAACGAAGCCGTGAGCTCTTATCTGCTTGGAGCGATTTCCGCAAGTCCAGATTTAACCGCTGATCAAGACGAAATTGTGTGTAAGTAACTTCTAATGTGTTTCTCATTCCTTGTTTAATTTTACCGTGACTGTTTTTATTAATACCAGTCTCATGTAATTGTTCCCTTTCGTTCAGTCACTACGACGTACGTTAGTGACTAACGAATGGGGGTTTCGCTTAGAAGCCAATCATCTTCGAGTATTCAACAGCGCCCAATGGCAGTGCCAATGCCATGGGCATGCGGAATTTGCATGCGTAACTCCGCCCCACCTCGTGGGTATATAAGGAAGTACGCTGGCAACATCGCATTATGTTTCTACTTTGGAGTCAAGAGTATCTCTTCACTCCTTCAAGCCTGAATTCTGAAGTCTTCTCTTCAGTCTTCGAGACCAGCGGTTCTCCAGGGTGTTGGTGTGACGGCGCGTTCCAGCGATCTCATGCTGCCTGCCTGCTGATCTGTGCAGTGATCTGCAACAGCTGTGTGTGTGTTTCCCTGGGTGCTTCGGCACTCTGCAGAGCTTTCCTCTCACAAAAAGAGCTTGCGCGTGGCACGTGTTTTTCAAGACGGTTCGCCCGTGCACTTCCGGGTGCGATCGATCTCCATTGCTGTCTATGGGCACATTCACTGCTCGATGTGTTTGGGCTTCAGCACGTTCGGGCAGTGTTTGTGGATGCGTCATGTTCCCACTGCGGGAACGTGACCATCGCGATGTCGCGGTCGAGACTCAGTGATCTCCGTGAGGAGAGAGAGTCCCCTCTGCCACACCCCAATCTACCGTCTCCGAGAGAGGTGGTACTTTGGCTGGTGGCCAGGGTGACCTGAGTGCGGTGCCGTGGTATAAAGAACCCCGACGATCATTCCTCGGGCCACGCCCCCTCTCGCACATTGCTTAAACCCGCGAGTGTTGGACTGAAGCAGCGGCCCGTCTCTGACGCCTCGTTCGTTTCGTTCACGCTCCAGATAGCAGTGAGATGTCGATCGCTGCATCCCAAGGTGGGCTGGAGTCCTTTGGGGATGACGATTAGGTTGTGCTCCGCCTCTGGGTGTGTCAGCACTGCCTGATCCGACCTAAGGTTGACAGCCATGTTATCTCGGGCACGATTGGTTTTTGGGGACGGCACCCGACAGCTGTTGGGCCCCGCCCCCAATGCCTTTCGCTCCTGAGGTGCATGAGGAGATCACACGGTCCAGGAAGTCCCCGTGCTTCCCGCGACCGTTTGGTGGCCTCCTCCGCCTTCTCTGCCCTTGATGGGGCTGCGGCCTAGGGTACACTGGGGCCCCCTCACCCCCACTGTTGAACTCTCTGTTGCGCACTACGGTGTCCACGGAGAGCTTGACGTGGCGTGGTGTGGCTGTCCTAAGCACCCTCCCAAAGCCTGTGGGCTCGTCTACTTCGGTGGCGTGGTCCTGCAGAGCTACGGGCAGGCCGCCGCCCCTTTGCACATGCACAAGGGTGGAGCCGACCCAGGGCTCTTCAATGAGCTGCGTGCCGCTACTGATCCCGCCCCCGGGCGGTGAAGGTGGCCACACGCTCCCTGGGTCGGGCGATGTCCACAGCTGTGGTCCGGGAGAACACCTGGCCTTACCTGGTGATGTGGAGGACGTTGAGCGGGCCCGCCTCCTCAACTCACCCATATCCCAGGCTGGCCTCTTCGGTGGCGCGGCTGAGAACTGCGCCCAACGGTTCTCGGCCGCCCCAGAGCAGACTGAGGCTGTAACACGTACTGCCCCGGCGGCCAGCTGCTGCACCCAGCCGCCGGCTCAGTCGCCTCGGTCTGCTCGCCGCCGAGGGCGCCCTCCCTCCTCCTGCCCGGCCCCAGCAGCAGCCTTCACCTGGGCCGCGCCGTGGAGGTGGTTGAGGATGACGCCCAGTCCGCTCCCCAGCCTGGTTAAACGCCAGGCTGGAGGTGGACAACTCAGAGATGGGTTCCAGATCTTCCCAGGGGATGGTAGCAGGGCCTCTCCTTCCCCCGGTGGAGGGCCGGGGGAAAAATCCTTCCGCTGCTGGCCCCCGGGCTAGTAGCGCTTGGGAAGAACTCATGTCCCTGTCTCTGAGGACCCAGAGACCGGTGATGACAGTGCGCGCCACCCACGGGTCCCGCCACTCACATCCCTCTCTGTCGCCAGCCTCCTGGCAGAGCAGAGAGCAGACCCCAGTGGAACGCGCGTCCTTCCCTGGTCTCCTCTGTCAGGACGCAGCCGTTAACCGCACCCCCACACGGGACGCCCAACAGCCTCCCTTGTCCGGGTCGGTAACGCTGCATCGCTGCCCCACACCGGGTACACCTGTAGTCCGAATGACCCCGCTGGTGCAGTTCCTGGGAGCCTGGCTTCAGATTCCAGGGCTGTCCCGCTGGGTCGCGAAGACAGTCAGGTGCGATTCAGTTCGCGCAGGTTCCTCCCTGTTTCCGGGGAGTCCGCTTTACTATGGTCGGGGCCAATGCCCCTGTCATGCGAGCGGAGGTTGCCACCCTACTGGCGAAGGGTGCGATCGAACCTGTCCCTCCAGCCGAGATGAAGTCCGGGTTTTACAGCCCCTACTTCATTTTACCCAAAAAGACCGGTGGGTTGAGACCGATCCTGGACCTGCGCGTCTTGAACCGTTACCTTCACCGGTTTCCGTTCAAGATGTTGACAGCGAAACGCCTTTTCGAATGCGTTCGTTCAGACGATTGGTTTGCAGCGATCGACCTGAAGGACGCCTACTTCCATGTCTCCATTCTACCTCGACACAGACCGTTCCTACGGTTTGCTTTCGAGGGGCGGGCATATCAGTACGCAGTTCTACCATTCGGGCTATCTCTGTCCCCTCGCGTCTTTACGAAGATTGCCAAGGCAGCCCTTGCGCCCCTTCGGCAGCACGGGGTTCGCATCCTGAATTACCTCGACGACTGGCTCATACTGGGTCACTCTCGAGAGCAGGTTTGCGGACACAGAGATTTGGTGCTCCATCACCTAGCCCGTCTGGGCCTTCGGGTCAACTGGGAGAAGAGCAACTTTGCCCCGTGCAGAGGATCTCTTTTCTCGGTATGGATATCGACTCGGTCGCCATGTGCGCGCAGCTTTCGAGCGAGCGCGCACAGTCTCTGCTGACTTCCCTTCGTCAAATCGAGGGCAAGAATGCGGTTCCACTGAAACTATTTCAGAGGCTCCTGGGCATATGGCATCTGCAGCCGCGGTGACGCCGCTCGGATTGCTTCATATGAGACCGCTTCAGCACTGGCTACGCGATCGAGTCCCGAGATGGGCATGGCGGTCTGGCACGCTCCGGGTACAAGTGACTCGGGCCTGCTTACAGACTCTCACCCCGTGGTCGAACCTCAGTTTTCTACGGACCGGAGTGTCCTTAGAACGAGTTTCCAGGCATGTTGTTGTATCAACAGATGCATCATCCACGGGCTGGGGTGCCATGTGCAATGGACAAGCAGCCGCGGGCTCCTGGATAGGACCCCAGCGCCTTCTGCATGTCAATTGCCTCGAGTTACTGGCAGTACGGTTCGCCCTGCACCGCTTCCAAGCGTTGCTGAGGGGTCAACATATACTAGTCAGGACAGACAACACGGCCGTAGTAGCGTACATCAACCACCAGGGCGGTCTACGCTCCCGCCGTATGTCTCAACTCGCCCGCCATCTCGTTTTGTGGAGTCAGAAGCGCCTGAGGTCCCTTCGTGCTGTCCACATCCCGGGAGACCTGAACCGTGCAGCCGACGAGCTCTCACGGATTCAGCCTCTCCCCGGAGAGTGGAGACTCCACCCCCAGACGGTCCAGCTGATATGGGAACGGTTCGGCGACGCACAGGTAGATCTGTTTGCCTCCCAGGACTCTTCCCATTGCTCCCTGTTTTATTCCCTGACCAAGGGCACCCTTGGCACGGATGCACTGGCGCACAGTTGGCCGTCAGGGCTACGCAAGTATGCGTTTCCCCCAGTGAGCCTCCTTGCACGGGTACTGTGCAAGATCAGGGAGGACAAGGAGCAGGTCATGTTGGTCGCTCCGTATTGGCACGGCCAGACCTGGTTCTCAGAACTTCTACTCCTTGCGACAGCCCCTCCCTGGCCTATTCCTCTGAGACCGGACCTCCTCACTCAGAGACGGGGCACCTTTTGGCACCCGCGTCCAGCGTTCTGGAAGCTCCACGTGTGGCTTCTGGACGGGACACGGCAGGTTTGAGTAGTCTTCCACCTGCGGTGGTCGCTACCATCACTTCCGCTAGAGCTGAGTCTACGCGACGTCTCTATGCGTTGAAGTGGAACCTCTTCGTCACATGGTGTTCTTCCCGCCAAGAAGACCCCTGGAAATGCCCGATCGGGTCCGTGCTATCGTTTCTCCAGGAGGGGGTGGAGCGAAGGCTGTCTCCTTCCACCCTTAAAGTGTATGTGGCCGCAATATCTGCCTACCACGATCTCCTGGGAAACAAAAAGGTAAGTCAGCACGACCTGATCATCAGGTTCCTGAGGGGGGCGAGGAGACTGAATCCTCCTCGCTCTCCTCCCGTTCCCTCTTGGGACCTCTCAGTAGTCTTAAGTGCTCTGGAGAGGCCTCCCTTTGAGCCTTTGCGGTCGGCTGAGATTAAGTTCTTGTCTATGAAGACGGCTCTGCTGACCGCATTGGCCTCGCTTAAGAGGGTCGGGGACCTGCAAGCATTTTCGGTTGACGAAGCGTGCCTTGAGTTCGGGCCGGCTAACTCTCACGTGATCCTGAGACCCCGGCCCGGATATGTGCCCAAGGTTCCCACCACTCCGTTCCGAGATCAGGTGGTGAACCTGCAAGCGCTGCCTTTGGAGGAGGCAGACCCAGCCTTGGCATTGCTCTGTCCAGGACGCGCTCTCCGCGCTTATGTAGACAGTACGCGATGTTTCAGAACCTCAGACCAGCTCTTTGTCTGTTATGGTGGAGAGCGGAAGGGAAGTGCTCTCTCAAAGCAGAGGTTGTCTCACTGGATAGTGGACACCATTGTTTTGGCTTACCAGCAGCAAGGTCGACCATGTCCCCTTGGTGTGAGGGCACACTCCACCCGGAGTGTGGCCTCCTCTTGGGCTCTAGCGCATGGCGCCTCGCTAACAGACATCTGCAGAGCTGCAGGCTGGGCGACACCCAACACATTCGCCAGATTCTACAATCTCCGAGTGGAGCCAGTGTCAAACTATGTACTCGCCCCTACGGGTGGCCGGTAATGGACCAGGCTCAGGTGTCTTCGCTTGCTCGCCATTCCACTCCAAGGACTGGATACGTGCGATATTTTTCCTCAGGTGAGCTCCCCGAGAGCCCTGAGCTCCTCCAGCACTGCTTACGCCGACATCAGTTCAGTCTGCCCTTTCGAGCCCAGACCCTCATGTCCGGCCAGGTGCTCCGTGTGCATGGTTCCCCTCCGGCGACCCCCACACGAGTATTCCCACCGTAAGCCTCCTCAGTGAGCAGGTGTCTTTCCCTTGGCAAGCCCCTGCCACCCCTAGGGTTAAAAATCCACCTTCGGCTGGTACCCTAGAGTTTCCCATATGCAGCCCACAGCGGGTCATATGTGTACTCTCTAAGTCCTCCCCACGGGTAGGCATCTTTAGCATTCCCTCACTGGGATATGCTTCCCAGTGTACCTTGGTAATCCTGTGTTAAGTGGGAGTCCTTCGGCCTTAAGTGGCGGGATCTCACACTTACGCAGGGCACTGGATGACAGCTGAGTGGCGTTGTTGTATTGGAACCCCCATTCGTTAGTCACTAACGTACGTCGTAGTGACTGAACGAAAGGGAACGTCTCGGTTACGTATGTAACCCTCGTTCCATGAGGAGGGAACGGAGACGTACGTTTCCTTTGCCACGTCAGCTGTGCTGCCTGGAACGCGGAGTTCAGTCTTGGCTCCTGCAGCAGTAACATAATGCGATGTTGCCAGCGTACTTCCTTATATACCCACGAGGTGGGGCGGAGTTACGCATGCAAATTCCGCATGCCCATGGCATTGGCACTGCCATTGGGCGCTGTTGAATACTCGAAGATGATTGGCTTCTAAGCGAAACCCCCATTCGTTAGTCACTAACGTACGTCTCCGTTCCCTCCTCAGGGAACGAGGGTTATATACGTAACCGAGACGTTTTCCAGCTGCCTGTAAGACGTATTATGAATCGACACGCCGGAGCTTCAGATACAAAAAACCTGAACTTACATCGCAGGCGGAAACTGCAAAGTTTAGCTCGGAGTCGATCAAGAAGAAAAAGGGTAAGATTTATTATATTAGATCCGTTTTTTGTCAATGTGAGTATTTTTCATGTTGCTTATTGTTGTCACAGACACGTCAGTTTCCACCCTCCACCAATCACAGCGCACTCCTTCCCCAGAGTAGTGACTGAACGAAAGGGAACGTCTCGGTTACGTATGTAACCCTCGTTCCATGAGGAGGGAACGGAGACGTACGTTTCCTTTGCCACGTCAGCTGTGCTGCCTGGAACGCGGAGTTCAGTCTTGGCTCCTGCAGCAGTAACATAATGCGATGTTGCCAGCGTACTTCCTTATATACCCACGAGGTGGGGCGGAGTTACGCATGCAAATTCCGCATGCCCATGGCATTGGCACTGCCATTGGGCGCTGTTGAATACTCGAAGATGATTGGCTTCTAAGCGAAACCCCCATTCGTTAGTCACTAACGTACGTCTCCGTTCCCTCCTCAGGGAACGAGGGTTACATACATAACCGAGACGTTTTCCAGCTGCCTGTAAGACGTATTATGAATCGACACGCCGGAGCTTCAGATACAAACAACCTGAACTTACATCGCAGGCGGAAACTGCAAAGTTTAGCTCGGAGTCGATCAAGAAGAAAAAGGGTAAGATTTATTATATTAGATCCGTTTTTTGTCAATGTGAGTATTTTTCATGTTGCTTATTGTTGTCACAGACACGTCAGGTTCCACCCTCCACCAATCACAGCGCACTCCTTCCCCAGAGTACTGATCACCATCACCTGCACCTCATCACCACACTCATCACCAGCACTACAAGACTCACAACCACACAGCACTCCACGTCCGGTCTCGTTCGCATATACTTCAGGCTATGCTTACCTCAAAGACTCTACTACTGATACTTACCTGTCTCCAGCGTGTCTCCTTCCTTCCGTGTTCCTTGTCTGCTGTGTGGGTGTGTTCCTGTCCGTCCCTCAGTACTCCAGCGATCTAAAGTCTCCAATGATCTCCAGTCTCCAGCGACCTCCAGGCTCCAGCTTCTTTGCATCTACAAAACAAAAGACAGTAACTCTCTCTCTCTCGTATCACCTTCTAATCTACCAACAACCGGTTTACTCACCTGCTCCACAACACCTGCTCTACTGTGGTCTAATAAACTACCCTTACCTGTTAACATCTGTGTCTGCCTCCTGTGTACTTGTAACAATTGTCTTTATGGATTGTATTACAGTTGCTGGAAGCGAGAGTGTGCTGGATGAGGTGGACATTTGGAAGTCCGCGACCATTGAACTCATATCTGACGAGGAAGACGGCTTTGTTGACGGGGTGTCTGGATGGATTGTGCGGCCACCGCCCTCTCGCAGCCTGGAGCACGCCGAACTTTACATTACATTACGAGACATTACTGCTGCACTGTACATAGTTGTGTGTTTAACTATAAAGCTCTTTCTTTGAATAAACAGCTGTGTTTTATAAATGAAACCCTTTCTTTGAATGAACAGCTGTATGCTTCTAAATGAAGCTCTTTCTTTGAATAAACGGCACGGTCCGTATAATTTTCCCATATATTCCTTGATGGTATGAATACTTCATAGCACAATAACATTAATATAAAACAAATTATTACAACATAAATTATATATTTATTATTATTATTGGGGTTTACATTTATAATGAGCCAGGGGGACCAATAATGATTGGTTTGCAGTGATCTGCCAACCAATCACGAGGGATTTTTCTTTTTTAAATGTAATGGCTTCAGCCAATACTGCCGTCCAAAGGCAAAGCGCAGTAACTACACATTTGGTCAAAATTGAGTTAAGACTTGAAATGGGCTTTGTGACATCTGTTCTGTCTTGTGACAAAGTTTGCTGGTTCAATTTTGTCCAGTTTTAGAGAAACGAGCGTGTCAAAATTGCAGTAACTACAAAATCCAAGCCAATACCAAGGCAAACCGCAGTAAGTGATGTTACTGCGTTCTAGCTTTGTTTCCCCGTTTTTGACACAGCAGATACTGCGGTTTCAGCATTGTCACGAATGGGGATTGTAACTTATGCGGTTTGCCCCGATCGTGAACCTGCGGTTCAGGGCGACGCTGATTCCTCTGGGTGGACTCGTCACAATACATACATTATATACAGTAAAAAGTACTATTACATTACAATATTTGGATTTAACAGTACAAGGCATTTAAACACACAGAAACAATCCCGCAGCCATATGATGTTTGAACTCGCGTTAAAACGCAAATATTCAAAGACTGGTAAGGAAGATAGCAAAATAATAACTCATAGTAAGGCAACTGACAGCTTTATATTCAGTTAACATTGACTAGCCAGCCGCTAGCAAATTTTGACGTACCTGTGCTGCTCTATTAAAGGCAATATCCTCTGACAACGTAAAGATAATCCGATTTAATCACGTTGGTGTTTGTTGATTTGGACATCTCTCCGTTTCAGGCAGCTAATCCAATTGTATTGACAGGGGTTACTCCTTCAAACGTTAGCTGGGTCTGGTAAAGTTATCTTGTTAGACAAAATTACTCTAAAAGTTAGCAGCGCCAGTCAGCAGGTGACAACCGGACGAGTGCAGCCGGCCAACAGCAAGCACACTAGGTGAAAAAGTACACTTGCATAATGTACTGAAAGTACTCTATTTTCACGCACTAATTTCGTAGGCTACTTAATATACAAAAAAAAAGTGCCAATCAGGTTTTTGGATTTCACAGATAGCTAAGAATACATAATAATTATATATTAATTATGAATTATAGCTTTAAGGGTGTAGATAGCATAAACAGGAAATACATGTACATGTTTGAGAATAGCTTAGAAGTTAGGCTAAAGGGAGAAGAAATACGTAAGTTAACTTACTCTCTTACCTCTAATTCTAGGAAATGATGTATGGCCATATTAAAGGGATAGTTCAACCGAAAATGAAAATTCTGTATTATATAAAGTTTATTATTACTATAAACATGTATTAAGAAGCATGAAAAAAAGTTGGATGAACACATTTAGTTTGTAGATACTGCACTTTGCCTTTGCAATAGTGTTTTAGTTGTTTAAGGTCATTCAAAGGCAGAGTGCAGTATCTGCATTTTGGGGGTCGAAGATCACATCGGTGGTCATGGTTTTTATCTATAAAAAATGTCTTCCTAAGAAGGCAATACATGAATGCATTACCACTAATCTACCCACAACATGTTTGACTGGCTGGTGTAAAAACTTTAAAGCCATTTTTCTCAGTTTCAGTGTTTGCGTAGTTACTGCACTTAGCCTTTGTAGGGCAGAATAGTGAGTGAGTAAATTCAAGTCTGGCCGTTGACTCTCTGGTTTCGCTGCTATTCATATGCTAATTAGAGGCGTTGCACCTCCGCGCGGTCTCTCAGCGGGGGGCTCTCCACCTACGTCATGGTTCGTTTACGACAATTTGTGGCACAGACGAACGCGACGTTCGCTGCCTCTAAATTGTCGAAAACTGCCAAAAATTAGGGAGATTTCCGGGAGTATACAGGCGTTTACGGGGTCGAAAATCCCACTTTTCATGCAGTGCTAGTTGACGCAATAGCACTAGCATACGATACTATGGGCCTTCAATGTCCCATAGGTGTCAAAGCTCACTCCACCAGAGGCATGGCCTCCTCCTGGGCGTGGTCTAGTGGAGTGTCTATTGGTGACATCTGTAGATCGACAGGCTGGTCCTCACCATCTACTTTTACCAGATTCTACAGTCTGGAAGTCCCTGTGCTGCAGGCACAGATCCTTGCTGTATAATGATAAGCATTAACGGGTAACCCGTCCTTATTAGTTAGGCATCTGGGTCTTCATATGCTCAATGCATGACTGAATATTTTTCCCCTTAAATTGCTGGCCTCTATGAGCCCAGTATGAATAGGGAGATATATATATACATAAAAATATATATCATGATGTGTCAATAACTCTAGTCTTGGGCCCCCTTATAGTGCTCAAACTGAGGGAGTACATACCATTGCGCTTCATAGCACGGCGGGATTAAAAAGGCTCCCATAGCATCTTAAAGACGCAGTACGAACTGACCGTTCGAAAGGGAACGTACTCGGTTACTTATGTAACCTCGGTTCCCTGAGATAAGGGAAGGAGTACTGCTTAGACGGCCGTGCAATGGCGTTAAAACAACGGGTGACCTTCGCTTCAGTCGAATTAACCTGACGTTTTTGGGGCATTACAGCGTATTTTAAGGGCGCCCTTCGCTGGCTTTTCCGGTCAGTTCGCAGGCTTCTGTGTCCAGCGCCAAGGGCTTAGCGCCTATAGGTTCGCTCAGATACGGTGTTCTGCCATTGGTTCATGCAGTTACCACTGGCCAGCCAATAGCGCGCGAGAAGTCTCGACCCCGTTTTGAGTATTCGAGAATAGGAGAACCTATATCCCATAGCGTCTTAAAGACGCAGTACTCCTTCCCTTATCTCAGGGAACCGAGGTTACATAAGTAACCGAGTACGTTATTAAAAGCTACGTCCGCCATTGCATAGACTCGACTCATGTAACGTTAAACAAAAGCGATAACGGCGCACAAACTGACGTCAAACAAAGGAGAGAACGGCGCACATTTTGACTTAACAAGCCTAAATCTCCGGTTTCACCATCTACACGACAACGCTGTAACCGGAGTTTCTAAAAAACTTCACCCTGGCCGGAGTTTTCAAAAAAGTCCGGTTTCAGTAACCGGATACTGCGTTTGCGTGTGGACGAACAGCCAAACTGCATAGAAAAAGTTGCGGTTTTGAAAATACCTGTGTTCGTGTGGACAGGGCCTCAACTTTAATACTATTTCCTTGTGATTATTGTTCACTTTTTTTGTAACTAAATGAAAGGCCAATTAAAATAGTTAATTTAAATACATTCATGTTACATTTACATTAACAAGGTAGTGATATAATGATATCATAGATGTAGTTATGGTGGACATTTACTATAGTGACCACTGTAATAAAAGGTTTAATGAATAAATATTGATTTTAAAAGGTGTTCACTCTCACTATCTACATTTGTTCGAACAAACACTCGCTATATACAAATTCAGATATACATTGGACTATAGCATCATGAAGTCGCTGCATGACTAGAACTAGTGGATGGCAATATATTTGTCCTTTACTAAAACTCCTGATGAGCACTGATGCTTTTTTGATAAAGGCATAGGCAGACATCAAGTACAGTTTATGAATATTGGTTCTGCATATATCGAAGAGATCATTAGGAGGAGTGGTACTCTACGTGAAGACTTTGAGAAACTGTGACATAGTAAAGGATGCACCTCACTGGACATATCCTACGCATGCCCAAACAACAACACCCCAAAACAGTTATGAAGTGGACACCACCAGGAAGACGCAGGAGACAGGGAAGACCAAGGAAGACATGAGACAGATGTTTCGCGAAGACCTGAAGAATGTAGGTGTTCAGGGGCAACCGAAGTCTGGAGCGCGGAGAACCGGCGAAGAAGTCAGGGCTGTCTTGACCCGGACGAAGGCCTGGAACACGGAACACCTACATTCCGCCACACGTCTCAGCATCTGCTTGAGGGTCTGGTTGAACCTTTCTACAAGCCCGTCCGTTTGTGGGTGATAGACTGTGGTCCTCAACTGCTTCACCTGCAGCAGCCTGCAGAGATCTGCCATTAGCCGGGACATGAACGGGGTACCCTGGTCAGTCAGTATCTCCGTTGGTATGCCCACTCGGCTGGCCAGCAGGAACAGCTCCTGGGCGATGTTCTTCCGGTGGCCTTGCGGAGGGGAATCGCTTCGGGGTACCGGGTGGCATAATCGACGATGACCAGGATGTGTTCGTGGCCACGGGCAGACTTTGGCAACGGCCCCACTATGTCCATCCCAATCCGCTCGAAGGGCACCTCAATGATGGGCAGCGGAATGAGTGGGCTGGGGGGAGGAGTCCTGGGCGACGTGACTTGGCAGGTCGGGCAGGCCTGGCAGAACCTCTTCACCTCGGCCTCCAGTCCAGGCCAGTGGAACCGATCACGGATGCGTTGGGTGGTGTTAGCTGCCCCGAGGTGACCTGCCATAGGATGGAAATGGGCCAGCTCCAGGATGGTTTCGGTCTTGGTCCGAGGGACAACTAACAATTTTTTCTCCTCCCCCCTCCGCTGTGCGACACAGTATAGCAGGCCATTCTCAACGACAAAATGCGGGAGAGGATGGGGCCGTGGGAGGACGTCTTTCCCGTCGACGATCCGCACTTGGGACCAGCAGTGCTTCAGGCGATCGTCCTCCCGCTGTTCCTTGGCGAATGAGCCCCCTCCGGCAGCCTGCTGATACACATCAAAAAATGGATTAGTGGATTGGGAGGGGGACTCACCATCTCTCCCGCTGTCGGAGGCTAGAAGGGCTGGTCGGCGGCGGGGTCCACGCGGCCGTCTCCGTCTTCGACGGTTCCCCTCCCGGCTGGCAGGCTGAGTGGCGGCGGTGAGCAGGGCGTCGAAGCCCGGCCAGTCTCTACCCAGCAGTACGGCCACCGGAAGGTCCTCTACCACGCCGACTTCCACCGGCCAGGTGCCTTGGGGCGATGAGATGGTGACTCGACGGGCCGGCACTTGGCGAGTGTCTCCGTGCACACAGGTGATGGGGAGGAAGCTCTTCTCGCCTCTTCGGGGCCCACTCAACCCTGGCTGGATGAGGGTGACCGTACTGCCGGAGTCCAGCAGGGCTCTGAAGTGTTTCCCGTCGATCACCACATCTGCTTCCGGGGCTCCCGATGGCATCCGCTGGTGGACGATGCAGCCTGCCAGCCACGCACGCGGAGGCGGCATGGATTCGGCGCTGGGCATGGGCTCGTCTTGCGGCGGGGAAACCGTCGGCCTGCCTACTGGTCGCGGGGCGCCTTCGAGCGGCCGTCGCTCCTGGACCACCCTCCGGGGGAACGGCAACACTCGCTCCCCTGCCTCACGGTGGTGGATGGCATCCGCCAGCTCGATCGCCTCCACGAGTTCCGCGGTGTTGGCCAGGTTTTTCATACCGACCGCCTGCCGGATGGAACGGGGAAGAGCACGGAGGAGGCGATCGACCACCACTCGTTCCGCTACCTGAGCCGCCGTGGGACTTCCTTCCATCAGCCAATGGTGAGCGATGCGTTTGAGTTCGGCGGCTTGGGCACGGGCTGGCACACAGGGCTTGAATTCCCATTCATGAAACTGCTGGGCGGCACAGATGGATGAGAGACCCAACCTCGCCAGGATTTCACGCTTGACTTCGTCATAATCCTCAGCGATCGCACGGGGAAGTGAAAAATAAGCCCGCTGGGCTTCTCCAGTGAGTAGTGGTGCCAGCGCGCGTGCCCAATCGCCCTCTGGCCACTCCTCACTTTGCGCAGTCGTTTCGAAGACCTGCAGGAAAGCCTCCACGTCATCATCCGCCGTCATCTTCGGCAGCAGGCGGGTGGCTTGGGCACGCGGATCAGGTAGCGGAACGCGCTGGGCGGCGGCAACACGGATGGCGGTTAATTCTTCTTCCGTCCTGCCCTGGCGAGTGGCGAGATGTTCCACGATTTGTTGCTGGCGGATGCTCACCTCCGTGAGGCGCTGCAACACTTCCTCCATCTTCGGGGAGCGAGCGCGCCGCTTCCGTGTCCTGTCGTGCAGAAAAAAAACAAACAGAGAAGATCAGGATTTTGGTGCGGTGAACTTGTCGGTGATTCCTCACGCTTCTGCCCGCATTCTCCACCAATGTCACGGGGTGAGGAATCACACGACAAGGCAGGCTGAGTGCAAAAGGCCCCGGAGGGTGGATTTTATTTACAGTGCACGTGAAAAGGTGAAAACAGTCAGTGAGCCGGTGCGTGATGGCTGGTGATCCTTGTGCTCGGTGGTGCTCAATCCTTGTGAAAGTGGGTGTCCAAACGTGTTCCAGTGAAGTGGGCTGTCGGTCACTCGCTGCTTTCTGGGGGAGAACAACAAAGAGAGGTTAGTCCAGCAGTGCATTCAGCTCGAGACCAGAGTCTGTCTGTCTGCTCATCCGTTGCTGCTTATAAGTCTCTGGGCTGATGAGGTGCAGCTGTGACCGATCAGCCCACGATGAGGGCGTGCAGGTGTGTTGTTGCCAGGGCGACGCTGATTCCTCTGGGTGGACTCGTCACAATACATACATTATATACAGTAAAAAGTACTATTACATTACAATATTTGGATTGAACATTAAAAGGCATTTAAAGCATGGCAAGTGTTGTGTTTACTGTCTATTTACAACAAACATCACATTAAAACTACCAATACTGTGGTAAAAGCATTGCAAGTGTTGTTTTTATTGTGCTTCTACTACAAATGCCACGTTGGAACTACACTAGTAGTTATTATTAAATATTAATAATATGATATAAAAATATGAAATATGTTTAAAGGTCACGTGACAGTGTTAAATCACCCTAAGGTGTGTTGATTTAGAAAGCAAAGAAATGCGAAGCCTGAGTGGAGATGAAAGATATAATGCAGTGACTGAACATAATCTGATCAATAACAACAAGCAGAAAATACTTTATATCAAACATCAGGACATAATTTATGACTACTCACCAACACGTGGGACACGTGAACTGATGCCAAACATCGCAATGTGTTCTGAACGAGACTTCTTCAGCGCGATTTCATGACGCCGAGGGGTAAGCCCATAGATATGTATACATGGATACCCCATTAGCGACTGTTTCTATGGCGGCGCGTCGACGTGCCTGGAGCAGTCGAATGAGGCATCTACGTATACATATCTATGGGTTTAACTGCAGCCGGCCTGTGGCATCTTCTTCATTGTGACACCGGGGCATGTCTTTTCTTCACAAAAATCAATCGTTTGACCTCGGAATAGTTGGAATACTTGAACTTTTTCAATAAAGTGTGCCCGTTGTCTGTAATATTCTGTGTTTTATATCATATAACGCACATGGGCAGGTTTAGGGGCGGGGTTGGGCTACTAATAGCGTAAATAAAAATAGATAAATGTAAACAAAACTATGATGGTTGATTAAATTGAGAATCATACTCCAACATGTCATAATGGAAAAATGATAACCCAAAAAATAATTTCATCATGATAACATTCACGTGTTGATGGCAGCGTCCATAGCAACCAAAACGTCACAGTTTCACATTTTTCTGGAGAGATCTGAAAAATCTTCGCAACAACGAGCAAGCGAATGATTATGTACATTCACTGTGTGAATATTATGAAAATAAAATATATGTTTCTCGCTAGAAATGTAATCAAAACTTATTTTTATGCAGAAACTAACTCAAAATACTGATTTTTTTTCCACTAAAATGAGAGAAATGTCCGCCATGTTTTTTGTTCTCACGGCCGGAATCTTGAAAGTCACGTGACTTGGACGCAAAACAAGAGGAAAAGAATAGGCAAAACATTTTTTAACAGTCATACGTTTTGCACTTTGGACCAATGTAGTCAGGTACGTTTTTATATGAGACTGGGTTGGAATTGTAGTCATTTCGTGATTGATGAACTTTACACAATTGACCTGAACTGAATCTGCACTTAACTGACAGCTCAGTAACACTACTGTCTTTTTAGAGCTGCTTTTAAGGTATTGTCACGCAGGGTGAACTCAAACCCAAAAGGGAGTGCTGAATCCAAATGCAAACTAGTTTAATAACAAAATAAACAAAACCACAGAGATCAGAGAACCAAGGAACAGATAACAGAATGAGTCGCACCAAACGTACATCCATGTAGGACAAGACCTGAACATAGCTTGGGAGGACCTGGACCGTGGAGTTTGGGAGGACCTGGACCGTAGAGCTTGGGAGGACCTGGACCGTGAAGTGTGGGTGGCCACTGCAGTACAGGAGGTTCAGGGGACCATGGCGGTACAGGCAGTTCAGGTGGCCACAGAGGCGCGGCCTTCGTGGCCTGATCAAGGTGCCCACTGCCCCCCCAAAAAACATTTCTTGGCCGCAGCTATGGGGTCATGGCCTGGAGCAGTCTCTGGACAATGGTCAGGGGCTGGAGCCCTCTCTGGACCCTGGTCAGTGACTGGAGCCATCTCGGGAGTCTGGTCAGTGACTGGAGCCGTCTCGGGACGCTGTTCAGTGGGTGGAGCCGTCTCGGGATGCTGGTCAGTGTGCTGGAGCCGTCTCTCGATGCTGGTCAGTGGCTGGAGCCCTCTCTGGATGCTGGTCAGTGGCTGGAGCCATCTCTGAACTGGGGACCATGACAGGCCGAGACTCTGGACTGGCGGCCATGATGGGACGAGACTCTGGACTGGCAGCCATGATGGGAAGAGACTCTAGTCTGGTGGCCATGACGGGACGAGATTCTGGACTGGCGGCCATATTATGTTCATCCTCTGCTATCCCCACAGTGTAATGAGCCACTTATTTGAAGGGCATAGTCCAGGAATTCTACCAGCGACCCCTGAGGACCATCACGGGTGAGTATGGGTTGGTAGTGGTAATAGAGTAGCAATAAAAGTCAATGAGGGCAAAGTCTGTGAAGTCTGTGAGGTAGGCAAGATCCAAAAAGTCTTTGGTGTGGTCCTCGAGGGAACGGTTGCCTTGTCGGAGCCGAATTAAACTAATTGCTGGATCCATAGTTGGTCAGGTCTTCTGTCTCGCCGGGTGAACTCAAAACCAAAAGGGATTGTCAAGAGGTGAGAGAAAGGATCCAAAGGCGAAGGCAAGTCAACAGTTCTTTAATTATAAATTGGCAAGTCGGCCGCTGAGCCGTCACACATAAAGTCTCTTTCAAAAAAGCAACACAGGTGGTAGACCCGGGTGGATGACCGATCCATAGAAATAGAACAAAAGGTTGGCTGACGCCGTGGATAGAGATGCCCACTGAGAGTCCTGGTCACAGCATTCAGCAGCAGGCGAGCTGGGTAGAGCATAGATTTAGCGTAAGCACCAGCAACTGGTTAGATCGGTACGATAACAGCGTGTACCTAGACAGGACAAGACTAGACAGAAGATCGTGAGGTAACACATCTGCACACAGAATAAATACTCTGGCAGGTGTGACAAGTCTCCCGAGCTCTCGTCAGCGTCGCCCTGGCAACAAACACCGATCACCTGCCAGCACTCAGCGTGGACCGGATTGGCACAGCTGCAGGCGATCACCACACCACATAAAGCACCGCACGTGGGAACACCAGGCTGAGCACGAACACTCCATGAAGCAGCGCACTAACCTTTCTCTCTCTCTCAGACAGCAGCCTGTGACACTCCGGCCACCCAGACCCTCTGACGTCACCGCGAGTCACCACTGCACCACCGGGAAGAAGGAAGCACCGCGCACCAAAGACTTCACCTCACTGTTTGTTCACCTGCTCACAATAAACCCACCCTCCGGGGGCTTTTCACCCAGCACTGTGTTGCGTGATTCTTCACCCTGCCACAGTGGTGGAGAATGCGGGCACGAGCGTGAAGAATCACCAACCATCCCCGGACTTTTACTTTGTTTTTTTTTCCCTGTTTCCCCAGTCACTCACGAAAACCCGGAAGTAGGGCGGCGTTCCTCCCCATCATGGAAGACCTGCTCAAATGCTTAACGGAAGTGAGTGCACGTCAGCAACAGATCGCTGAACACCTGGCAGCCCGTCAAGCATCGATAGAAGAAGAGTTCGCCGCCCTCCGCCTCTCCGCTGCCCAACGCGTTCCGCTTCCTGATCCGCGAGTCCGAGCAACCCAGCTGCTACCAAAACTAACGTCTCAAGATGATGTTGAATTATATCTGCAGATGTTCGAGACCACGGCGGTTCGAGAGAGCTGGGAACGAAGCGAGTGGGCGCGGGTCCTGGGACCCCTATTGTCTGGTGAAGCTCAAAGAGCATACTTTTCTCTTCCCGCTGAGACGGCTGATAATTACGATGAACTTAAGAAGGAAATCCTCGGACGTCTTGGGCTATCCGCCATCCCCGCACTTCGTCGTCAGGAACGGCCTGTTGTACTGTGTCGCCCAGCGAAGGGGGGAGGTAAAAGAACTGCTCGTGGTTCCCAAACCAAACGTGGAAATGGTCATGGAGCTGGCCCACAGCCATCCGATGGCCGGCCACCTGGGAACCGCCAACACCATCCAGCGCATCCGGGACCGTTTCCACTGGCCGGGCTTGGATGGAGAAGTGAAGCGGTTCTGCCAAGCCTGTCCCACCTGCCAGAGGACCGCGCCACGAGCACCTCCCCCCAGTCCGCTCATACCGCTGCCCATCATCGGGGTACCTTTCGAGCGAATTGGAATGGACCTGGTGGGGCCGTTGCCGAAGTCTGCCCGTGGACATGAACACATCCTGGTGATTGTCGACTACGCCACCAGGTATCCAGAGGCACTTCCCCTACGGAAAGCAACGGCCAAAAACATCGCCAAGGAACTCTTCCTCCTCTGCACCCGAGTCGGCATCCCAGCGGAGATACTGACGGACCAAGGAACTCCCTTCATGTCCCGGCTAATGGCTGACCTCTGCCGGCTGCTGAAGGTGAAGCAGATCCGGACCACAGTATACCATCCGCAGACAGACGGCTTAGTAGAGCGCTTCAATCAAACCCTCAAGCAGATGCTCCGGCGAGTGGCCGCCGAAGATAAGCGAGACTGGGACCTGATGCTTCCATACGTCCTCTTCGGAGTCCGCGAAGTTCCCCAAGCCTCCTTGGGTTTCACCCCCTTCGAACTGCTCTTCGGCCGCCAGCCACGGGGGCTCCTGGATGTGGCCCGGGAAGCCTGGGAACAGCAGCAGCCGGCACCTCTCCGCTCCGCCATCGAACACGTGAGGGAAATGCGTGAGCGGATCGAGAGGGTCATGCCATTAGTCCGGGAACACCTGACGAAGGCCCAGCAGAGCCAACGGCAGCTGTACGACCGGGCGGCTCAACCCCGCGAGTTCCAGCCCGGCGACAGGGTCATGGTGTTGGTCCCCACCTCCGCCTGCAAGTTTCTGGCGACCTGGCAGGGTCCGTTCACGGTCATAGAGCGAGTGGGTCCTGTCAACTACCGGCTGCGCCAGCCAGGCCGGAGGCGTGAAGAGCAGCTATATCATATTAACCTGTTGAAGAGGTGGGTGGGGACCAGAGACCAACTCAGCGCACTGGCCTCTGTCGAGCCCCCGGTCGTGGACGTGGGAACACAGCTGTCGGCCCCCCAGAAGACGGAGCTGGATCATCTGGTCCGTCAGTTCTCTGATGTGTTCTCCACACGTCCCGGGCAGACCAAAGTCATCCAGCACGACATCCGCACACCACCCGGCGTCATTGTGCGGCAGCGGCCCTACCGGGTCCCCGAGGCTCGGAGACAGGCCATCGAGGACGAGGTCGGTGAGATGCTGAAGTCGGGGGTAATCGAGCCATCACGCAGCGCCTGGTCCAGCCCCATCGTCATGGTCCCGAAGCCGGATGGCACCCTCCGCTTCTGTAATGACTTTCGCCGGCTCAACGAGGTCTCGGAGTTCGATGGCTACCCGATGCCCCGAGTGGACGAGCTACTGGAGCGCCTGGGGAGGGCTCGGTATATTTCGACGCTCGACCTAACAAAAGGCTACTGGCAAGTTCCCCTCACCAACTCCGCCAAAGAGAAGACGGCGTTCTCCTCACCCAGTGGGCACTGGCAATATCGAGTCCTCCCCTTCGGCCTGCACGGGGCTCCCGCTACGTTCCAGAGGATGATGGACATTCTTCTGCGTCCCCACCAAGCGTACGCGGCAGCATACCTCGACGACGTAGTCATCCACTCCGAGACCTGGCAGGACCACCTGGAGCGGTTGCGGAGGGTGCTCCTGGAACTCCGGCGGGCTGGGCTAACCGCCAACCCCCGGAAATGCCATCTCGCCCTCGCCGAGGCTCAGTACCTGGGTTTCCGGGTGGGTAGAGGACTGATCCAGCCCCAGCAGAAGAAGATAGACGCCATCCTGTCGACGCCCCGCCCGGAGACCAAAACCCAGGTACGAGCCTTTTTGGGGTTGGCGGGGTACTATCGCTGTTTTATCCCTGACTTCTCCACCCTAGCATCTCCCCTGACAGACCTGACCAGGAAGGGGCAGCCGGAGAAGGTGCAGTGGGACAGCAGCCTGGACAGGACCTTCCGGAGGATCAAGACCGCCCTGACCACGGAGCCGGTCTTGCGGGCGCCCGACTTCAACTGCCCCTTCCTGCTGCAGACGGATGCCTCGGACACGGGCCTGGGGGCGGTCCTTTCCCAGGTCCGCGAAGGTGAAGAGCATCCGGTCACGTACATCAGCCGTAAGCTGACCCCAGCCGAAACCAGGTATGCGGCGGTGGAGAAGGAAGCCCTGGCCATAAAGTGGGCAGTCCTGGAGCTGCGCTACTACCTGCTGGGACGCCGCTTCACCCTGATGACGGACCACGCCCCGCTGCAGTGGATGGCCCGAGCCAAGGACACCAACGCCAGGGTGACGCGGTGGTTCCTGGCGCTCCAGGACTTCCACTTTACGGTGGTACATCGGGCCGGGACGGCCAACTCCAACGCGGACGGACTCTCCAGGCTGTGGTCGGCTTACGCAGGTCTGTCAGGGCGCACTCCCCGCCCACCCCTATGTTCCCCAATGTGTGTCTCTAATTATCGTTACAGGACCAGAGCGACGCTTAGGGGGGGGGAGTGTGACAAGTCTCCCGAGCTCTCGTCAGCGTCGCCCTGGCAACAAACACCGGTCACCTGCCAGCACTCAGCGTGGACCGGATTGGCACAGCTGCAGGCGATCACCACACCACATAAAGCACCGCACGTGGGAACACCAGGCTGAGCACGAACACTCCATGAAGCAGCGCACTAACCTTTCTCTCTCTCTCAGACAGCAGCCTGTGACACTCCGGCCACCCAGACCCTCTGACGTCACCGCGAGTCACCACTGCACCACCGGGAAGAAGGAAGCACCGCGCACCAAAGACTTCACCTCACTGTTTGTTCACCTGCTCACAATAAACCCACCCTCCGGGGGCTTTTCACCCAGCACTGTGTTGCGTGATTCTTCACCCTGCCACACAGGGAACAAAGGAAAGACAAGAACTAGAAATAGAGACGCTAATCAGAGAGGAAAGGAGGGACAGGTGTGGAATGAATGAGCCTAGCAGTAGTAACGAGGAACAGCTGCGACAAAGTGAAAGTGAGCAAGTGCCCAGAGGGGAGCGTGAGTATGAAAATGACCAGCAGGGGGGGAAAGAGAAAGAGACCGGATCATGGCAGTACCCCTCCCTCAACGAGCGCCTCCTGGCGCTCCCGAGGAAGGGGCCTGGCGGGAGCGATAGAAGTCCTCGATGAGCGAGCGGTCCAAGACGTCCCGGGCAGGGATCCAACTCCTCTCCTCAGGACCGTATCCCTCCCAATCAACCAGAAACTGGTGACCACCCCCACGAGGACGAACGTCCAACAACCTGCGGACAGTATACACAGGAGATCCCTCGACGCGGATGGGAGGGGCGGTGGGGCGCAGGGGAGCGCTAACAACGGGTTTAAGGTACGAAACGTGAAAGACAGGATGGACGCGACGCAAATGAGACGGCAACCTGAGCTTGACAGAGACCGGGCTGAGGACCCTAATAACGCGGAAAGGTCCGATGAATTTAGGGGCTAATTTGCGTGAGACGGACTGGAGAGGAAGGTTAAGAGTGGAAAGCCACACTCTCTGACCACAGACATAACAAGGACTCTTAATACGACGCCTATTCGCGGCTCGGCGGAAGCGAGCACGGGACTTAAGAAGGGCAGATCTCACCCCTCTCCAGGTGTGTTTACAGCGTTGGATAAAAGCCTCAGCTGACGGAACATTAGACTCCGAATCTTGAGCGGAAAAACGAGGAGGCTGGTACCCTAAACAGCAGTGAAACGGAGACAGACCGGTGGCGGAGGACGGAGCTGAAATGTGGGCGTATTCCGCCCAAGGAAGCTGCTCGACCCAAGAGGTGGGGTTAAGGAAGGCAAGGCGACCAATACTCTGGTTAGCCCGCTCGGCCTGGCCATTAGTCTGGGGATGGAACCCAGAGGAGAGGCTAGCGGACGCGCCGATAAGACGACAAAACTCCTTCCTAAACTGTGACGAATTGGGGACCCCGGTCGGAGACAATGTCAGAGGGAAGACAAAAAACCTGCTCGACAATGACCTGGGCCGTCTCCCTGGCAGAGGGAAGCTTAGGTAAGGGGATGAAGTGGGCTGACTTTGAAAAGCGATCAATGACCGTGAGGATAACGGTACTCCCCCTCGAAGGAGGAAGTCCCGTTATAAAATCAAGAGCAATATGGGACCACGGCCGCGCGGGTACGGGTAGTGGTCTGAGACTATGAATGGAATCAGGGCTCCCTCCAACCACTGACGCCAGTCACCCAAAGCCAGGCGGACAGCCAACAGCTCACGATTACCGACATCATAATTACGTTCCGCGGGTGTGAGACGATGTCAGAAATACGCACAGGGATGGACCTTATCATCGGACGCAGAGCGTTGGGAAAGGATGGCCCCCACGCCCATCTCCGAGGCGTCGACCTCGACGATAAATTGCTTGGTGACATCCGGGGTAGAGAGAATAGGGGCCAACGTAAAAAGAGACTTTAAACGATCAAACGCTGCCGAGCAGCCTGAGACCAAACAAAATGGATCTTGACAGACGTGAGTGCAGTAAGCGGAGCCGCGACTTGGCTGAAATTATTAATAAAGGGCCGATAAAAATTTGCGAATCCTAGAAAACGTTGGAGCGCGACGCGGGAGTCCGGAATGGGCCACTCGGTGACAGCGCGGATCTTAGCCGAATCCATGCTGATCCCCTCCGCCGAAACGACCGAACCCAAGAATGTGACCGACTGAGCGTGGAAAGTACACTTCTCCGCCTTCACAAACAGGCGATTCTCTAACAGGCGTTGTAAGACGCGCCGAACGTGCTGAGTATGCACCTGGAGAGAGGGAGAGAAGATCAAGATGTCATCGAGGTACACGAAAACGAAGATATTAAGCATGTCACGTAACACGTCATTGACCAACGCCTGAAAAACGGCAGGAGCGTTGACCAATCCGAACGGAAGCACGCGATACTCAAAGTGCCCTAGGGGTGTGTTAAACGCCGTTTTCCACTCGTCCCCCTCTCTGATACGAATCAAATGATAAGCGTTGCGAAGATCTAACTTTGTGAAGACCTTAGCTCCCTGCAAGATCTCAAAAGCCGACGACATAAGTGGAAGAGGATAGCGATTCTTCACAGTTATGTCGTTCAACCCTCTATAATCTATGCAGGGACGCAAGGACCCATCCTTCTTCTTCACAAAGAAAAACCCCACACCGGCCGGAGAGGAGGACGGAACTATAGTACCTGCGTTCAGTGTGTCGGAAAGGTAATCCTCAAGTGCCTTGCGCTCAGGCGCCGACAGGGAGTAAAGTCTCCCGCGAGGAGGCGTGGTCCCGGGAACGAGCTCAATACCGCAGTCATAAGGTCGATGAGGAGGGAGAGAAGACGCCCGGGAACGACTTAAAACAGCCCGCAAATCGTGATACTCCTCCGGCACCCCTGACAAATCACCCGGCTCCTCCTGAAACACAGAAACAGAAGACACAGGGGGAACAGCAGATACTAAACACTTAACATGACATGACAAATTCCAAGAGAGGATAGTTCCTCTGCACCAGTCTATTTGAGGATTGTGGTCCACAAGCCAAGGATGGCCCAAAACCATAGGGGTAAAGGGAGATTGAAAAATAAAAAAAGAAATAGTCTCTCGATGATTGCCAGAGACGGTGAAACTCACCGGAATGGTGACACGGCGAACATTGGCGAGAGTGCTACCATCAAGGGCAAAAACAGGAGTAGCGTCTTTAAGGTCGACGAGGGGAATGCCCTGGTCGAGAGCCCAGGACTCGTCAACGAAATTCCCCTCTGCCCCCGAGTCGATCAAAGCCTGACACGAGACAGCCGAACCCGGCCAGCAGAGGTGGACAGGGAAAGTAGTACGAGAACGTGACGAAGGGGTCTGAACAGATGCGCTCACCAGTATCCCTCTCTCTACTGGTGAGCTCTGGCTTTTACTTGACACGCAGAAACGAAGTGACGAAGATTCGCCGATGACGTTCGGCGGCGTCGAGGCGAATACCTCCCTGCTGCATAGGTTCGGAATGAGCACACACCGGCGGAGTAGTGGAGAGCGGAGGAGCGGAAAGGAGTGATCTCTCCAGTCTGCGAGCGCGACGGCGCAGGTCGAATCGCCTCTCCACCCGGATAGCCAGGTCGATCAGGGAGTCGAGATGAGTGGGTGTCTCCCGAGCGAGCACCTCGTCCTTGATCTCAGCACCCAACCCCTCCAGGAACCGAGCGACGAGTGCTGACTCGTTCCAATCACATGAAGTGGCCAGTGTGCGAAATTCAATAGAAAAATCGGTGACAGACCGGTGCTCCTGGCGGAGCGTAGAAAGAAGGCGCGAGGCTTCAGCACCGTAGGCGGAGCGGTCAAACACTCGGAGCATCTCCTCCTTGAAGAGAGTGTACTGACCCAGACAAGCCGCCTCAGCGTTCCACACGGCCGTTCCCCATTCCCTCGCACGTCCCGTCAGGAGAGAGACCACATAGGCGATCCGGGAGCGATCCTTGGAATAAGTCTGGGGCTGCAGCGAGAACACCACCTCACATTGAGTCAGAAAAGAACGACATTCGGTGGGCTCACCGGTGTAGCAGGGTGGGTTGTTCACTCTGGGTTTGTGTGCCTCGAAAGACCTTGGAGCTGATGCTTCAGCCTGGGAACGACTCAGCTGGGCAGATAAGTCGGTCACCTGGACGGCCAGCGTCTCAACGGCGTGGCGGGTGGTGTGTAGCTCCTCCTCGTGCTTACCCAGCATGGCGCCCTGCATCTCGAGGGCCGTCTGGAAAGGGTTCTCCCTCGGTGGATCCATGGATTTGGCCAGAGTATTCTGTCAAGAGGTGAGAGAAAGGATCCAAAGGCGAAGGCAAGTCAACAGTTCTTTAATTATAAATTGGCAAGTCGGCCGCTGAGGCGTCAAACATAAAGTCTCTTTCAAAAAAGCAACACAGGTGGTAGACCCCCTTAGACCGGCTAAAAATCTAGTGACCAATGACCAATGCAGTGACCAATGAGCTCCTTCTTATCAACTCCAGTTCACACTGACAACATATTGTCTGAGACCCAACAAATGTGATTTAGTCCAAACATTTGCCTCTGCAAATGCACATACTGTAATGAAAGATGTTTAGGGAAGAAATACAAAAAAATCAGGCCAACTGTAAATCATGAATATTTGTGCAAGGTTGTTTTGCTTTGGCATTTTGTCATGTTTTGGCAGTGCTCTAAAACAAAACAAAAAATAAATGTGACAGTTATGCAAAACATAGGCCTATAGAGTCGATTAAATCTATTAAAAAATTACTATATTTTGCTATTAAAAGATTATATAAAATAATGCTAGAAATACCGGTTTACATTACTTTCAACCGTTGTCCTTGTTTGCTTAATTATTTGTAAATATTAGCATACGTGAACTGTGTGCAGATGCAGGAAGAGTTTGGTTAAGGTTATTAATATTCTAAAAATCACTTTCTAATTTCAGGGTCATCATGTGTTGGATAGTTGGCTATAAAGCAACATATGTGCTGCAAATAATATTTCTGACCTACACTTAGGACGTTGAGAACAATATAGGCGAGACAGAGAAGTTTTCACTGCATTCTAACCAAAAGGTAAAATAACGAATGTTAGGTTTACGTCTTTTTGATCACATAAACAGTGGGTTTTTGGTCAGTAACTCAAAGGCACCAGTCACTGTGTCGACTACTTCGACTACTGGGGGAAAGGAACCAAAGTCACCGTTTCCTCAGGTAAGATATAGATATTGCTGATATGTTCTGTTATTTTATGTTTATTTATTTTTGAAGATCAGTAGTCTTGTCACAAAATAACATGCAGACGTATTTACCATTTTTATCTTGGTTAACATTGGAAAGATGCGCCCATGAAAATACCGCGAAACCTCTCCGATTAAAGAAAGTGCGAATTTACGTAGCCAAATCGTTTTGAGAACGTCGGCCTGTATAGCATATGTAAAGGTATTATTGTGGTTATAGTATGGCTCTTGTCATGAACCTTCCCGCTGTGGCGGTGCCTTTGACTACTGGGGAAAGGGAACAGCGGTGACTGTAACATCAGGTAAGAAGTTAGATTTTGATTTTTAGCCTACGAACCAAACAGCAAAAATGAATCGTTATAATCATATTTATATATTATATTAACTTATAAACAACACCTTTAGTCATAGAAAATATAATGGATAGTGTGGCAATAAATTACGAAATAAATCAGGTTGTAACTGGTTCGCTAATATTAGTGGAAAAGATCGTTTGTGTTTTTGTGCACTGAAGAAATTAAAAGTAACACTGTGACGCTGCCTTTGACTACTGGGGAAAAGGCACGACGGTCACAGTGACATCTGGTAAGAAGTTACATTTCTCAGCTAATCTTCTCAATAACGTTGTCTAAAGGTAAATTTCCGTTTTGCAATAATTCATTAGATTGAGTTAAAATGATTTATAGTTGAATCTGTGGGTTATAGAATAATAATTGAAATAATTAGGCTATTATTTTTTTTTTATTATTTATTACATTAAAGCAACATTTCAATGACGATTTTCTGGTCAGGACATTGGTCTAAAGTAGGCTAATTTGCTAGAAACGAATTGATTATGAATAAGCCTAATTCAATTTTAAACCATTTTATTTGTGCACTCAAATAAAACAAAGAATAGGCTACCGCTCGTTCAACATACTCTGGGCGTTCAATTTTTATACCGCATTGTAAGATTAAACATTAAACATTGTGTAACTGGGCTTTCGACTACTGGGGAAGCGGCACCAAAGTCAGCGTAACAAACAGTAAGATTCTATGATTAATTGCAATGACATTTATATCTTACAAGAAGACAAAATTTCACACGTGTGTGTATTAGGCTATTGTATTATTTATTGATTGTATGAGATCTTTAATGGAGTTTTATATTGCAAACTTAATTAGCATCTTAATTAGCTGTTGTCAAATGTATGGCGATTTTACTACATCTTTTAAAATAGCTACTACATCATTTTATAATTTTTGTTGTTGTTGTTGTTGTTGTTGGATGGCTGCTAAAAACTAACAAAAAAATCACATCAAAACCAATAACAGTAATTATTGTTAAACGACTCTATAATTGTAAATTGTTCTCGCATGTTGCTTTTATCTGCTCAAATATTATACGCTGAAAAGATTACTACACTAGCCTGTGTTTAAACGTTCTGCACTGATAGCCTACAGCCAAGCTTATGTTTTTTTAATTGTTGACTGCATCTGTTACTATAACAACAAAAGAAAGAACTTTTATAATAGTTGTTATTTGTTAAAAATCCCGCTGGTGTAGGCTATAGCTTTCTGATTTATTTATTTATTTATTTATTTATTTATTTATTTTATTTATTTATTTTTTTTTTTGTATTTTTTTTTTTTTTAATGGTAACGGAAATATTTAAAATAAGTGATTTTGGCCAAACCCCAACCACTAGCCTATTCAATAAATAACTGCAAACATAATGCAAATTAAAAAAAACCTGAACAAAAAGTGATGTTTGTTTGCATTGTATATTCGTAGTTGCATTGTTTAAAGTTACAAACTGCTACTCTGATTTCAAATTCTTAAAAGATTGGGATTGTTTTCATTAATAATTCATTATTTTTAAATGTAGGCCTACGCCTAGGCTCTTACGTGTAGGCTAGGCTACTGTTTTATTTGAAACAAACTGAAAAGTCATTATGCAGTCATTCTCAAGTCCATTATACTTATTGGTCTTATTGGATCTCTAGTAGCCTATATTTCAAGTAATGTCTGCATAAGGAACAAACGTGTTTTTGTAAACGAACCATTTTTTCTTGATCTTAAATTTGTTGTTGTTAGTCTTTTCAAACAGTCGTATATCGTTTGACATGCTATAGGCTACTGTGTCTTACAGGCTTATATGCTATTTTCGCAATCCACTAATTATGATATATTCAACAGATAGCAACTAAACTTTTGTACAACTGACAGTGCTGGGAGCAGGGCCGTAACTAGGGAATTCAGCCTCCAATGCCCTCAACTCATATCAAATACGGCATATAGGGCCTATACGGTAACGGCCTATAAGATATGGGCCCATAGAGGCCCACATTTGGTGCCATGCACTGAATTTTCTTACAAAATAACTAGACAGACAAATAAATAAATGCAAATAAAGGTTATTGCTTTTACTTATATTATATACAAAGTTGCAGGCTATATAAAGTATTATAGGCCTAAAAATGACATTAAGCGATTAATGACGTCTAGGCCTACAGCCACCAAGCAATAATGCAAGAAGACAAACTAATAAAATAACAACAAAAGACAAAAGACAAGAAATTGATAAATTGATAAATGCTAAAAATACTTTAAAAAAAATAATAATAATAAAAGTAGGCCTACCAGCATTATAATAGCCATATAAAATGTAGGCTATTTCCTGTCAATCTTTGGGTGTAACAGAGATAAATATTCAAAAATTAAAACAAATGCAAGTCAAGTCAAGTCAACTTTATTTATATAGCGCTTTTAACAATGTAGATTGTTTCAAAGCAGCTTTACAGTGTTAAACAGGAAAATAATGCAGAATAATTGTATTCAGCTGTATAGCCATTCTGGAAAAAACGCTGATGTCATCAGCTCATTTCAATTATCATACAGTGACAGTGTGGGCTTTAGATCAATAATTAGATCAGTAATTTAGTTTAAATGGTTAATTTATTTTATTAATTAGATTTATTTCGATGTTTAGTTGAAAAATGTAGTGTCCCCAACTGAGCACGCCAAGCCAGACGCAACAGTGGCAAGGAAACCAAAACCCCATTAGAATGCAGTCAAATGTAAAATAGCTAAAACCATTGTTTCTCACTGTCTTAATTTATGTCTTAATATAATGTGCTATTTTATTAAATAAAGCTAATAAATGTATCCATCAATAGCAGTGAATTGACTTTTCTTGACAGTAGCTAAAATATCGCGCTGGTATAGGCTATGTGACAGTCCCGGAGTTCGCGGGTGGCGTCCTATTCCCGCGCGAAAGCAAATCGGGTAGCGAAAATATCGTGGCACGGCATCGCATCACATTGCCAATCTTGTTAAAGAACGTTTTGATATTTTCCTGGCCTCCCTTTCCATTTCATGATGTTACTGGTACCCAGATTTTCCCCCTGTCATTTTCAGTCAGTTTCACTTCCACTGTAACATTAGCCTACTTCTTACTTCAACTGTTCTCTGAGCAGCCTCAACTGTGATTGGCTTTTATGTTTACTAGCTGGGGCGTGACTTGCGGTTTTATTGGGTATATCTGCTTTTTTTCCGCTGATTGAGCTGAAATAATAAATAATTAATAGTGTTAATTGTTTTGGAAAAAATACCTGCCAAAATAGAAGGTCTGGGCCTAAATATATCTATATATCTATATCTATATTATTTGCAACGTAAATACATGAATGCAGTCCAGCTATTTGTGTCAATAAGCAATAAGACCGTTTTAAATGAGGTAAAATCATCTCGTTTCAGTAGTATGTAGTATCTACTTTTTCCCATTTTAGAAAACTTAAAAAAGAATATTGAGATAGTCATTCTTTTTTTATTCTGTGTGTTCTTTAGATCCTAAACCACCGGATGCTGTCTTCACAATATCTCAGTGTGATTCTTCCTCAAATTCCCTAATTATTGGCTGTCTGGCCTCTGGATTTTCACCTGGTTCTCTTGAATTAAAACTAAAGGACAAGGATACAAATGACCTGCCTGGTTTCATGCAGTATCCTACAGTGACAACTGGAGGCAAGACATTTAAATTTGGTATGATGAATATTACCAAAGAGAAAATGGATCAAAGCAACATAACATGTGTAGCAGAGCACTCAGAGGGCACAGTTAAAAAAACATTCAGAAAAGGTAATGCCAGATAATATCAGCTTTTATTGTTGCAAAATTTCAGTTGTCCTCAGTATAGTTTCACTGCATATAAACATCAATTGTTTTAATTACAGTGAGTCCACAAACACCAACTGTGAGCCTGGTTCCAGTAATAACTGAGAAAAGTACATTTGCCATGTGTGTTATTGAGAATTTCTACCCCTTGAACCTCACTGTTCAATGGAAAGTAAAAGATAAACACAGCCAGAGAGAGACAAAACTGGCATACAAACGCAATGCTGAAGGTCTTTTTACAGCACACAGTCTTTATAAAGTCAGCAGTGAGATTTGGAACACAAGTGCTGACTATACCTGTGAGGCCACATACCAGGGAACAGCGATTCCTGTGACGAAGAACTTCAAAGGTAAATCATTTAATGTTGGGTTGCTTTCTCTCTAGCTCACACTCTCACTTCTTTAATCTTTAATCCAAATTTAAATTAAATCATATTTTCTTCTTACTCCCTTGTAGCTAAATTGACTCTGACGCTGAAGCCACCATTTATGAAAAAAATATTTGTAGAAAATGCAGTTGTCTTGGAAGCTGTTGTTTCTGGAGATGTAAATGAGGCAGTGGAAAACAATGCAATGAAATGCATAAATGTATTAAAAATCTCAGATGGAAGAGCTGAGTTTTCTAACGAGATTTCACAGCATACAAAAAAATACAATCTCACCATTGATACAAAGAAATGGTTTGATGGAGAAATGGTCACCTGCACCATCCGTGACACAAATAATAAACAAGACATCAAGCAGGACATCCGTTTTAATAAAGGAGGCAAGTCCCAATTAAATTTTTCACCATTTTTTCACCATTAAAAAGTCACAATTTTTCAAAAAAATTAAATGTGTGGCTTTATATTCATAGATGCTGAAAAGTTGGACATTTTATTAACTGGCAAAATGCTTAGACATTGTGGAATGGTTTGTTTGTTTTGCTGTCAGAAATTTAAGACAGGCTTGATACACTGATTGTTATTCATTATTGTTTGATTCTTCTGTTTTATTGTCTAAAAAATCTTTATAACTTTCTCCTATACAGATGGTCAGAAACCCAGTGTTTTTATTTACAGACCTGACAAAATAACAGATCATGTCTCTCTGGTGTGTGAGGTCACCAGCCCTAAACTTGGCGATGTATATTTGATGTGGACAGTGGGCGACACAACGCCTTACATAGAGGGCAGAACCAGTGCTCCCATCCTTCGAGAGGACTCCACATCTGTTCTCAGCATCCTGACAATGACAAAACAACAGTATAACGATCACAAAACCATCACCTGCGCAGTCAAACACGCCAACATGAAGAATATAAACAGTCCATTACAAGTGTCAACAAGCTCAAGTAAAAAGCCAGAATGTCCAGCTGATTACTGAATGATCATAAAATCTATTTGTTCACTTGAACGCTCTCCAGTGCTTATATCCTGTTGCTTTCTTGTCAAGATATGTATCTTTGATGTTGTTTTTGTGCATATTTCTGTCTGTATATGTCAGTATCACTTTACTGCATGGGTCACATCAAAGCCAAATTACACTCAAAACTATGTGTAATTTGTTGCATGCAAATAAATATGAACTTAACTGTAGTCAGCATAATATCATAGTGGAAAAAAACAATCGTTTTTAAGAGCAAAATTAACTCTGACCTGTGTGAATGTGAATGTGATACTTGTCTTGAAATTGCTCATTTATGTTTTGTCCTGTGCTTATTGTACTGTCGTTAGACTTTTCATGTCCTCTGATATGAACAGTGTCATGCTCTATGTTTCAAATCCAAAACAATTAATTTTGATTTGACTTTATATTGTTACAATTTTCAGCAATAAATCTGTTTTTGCATGATTTAGTTCAGCTGTCATGTTTCGTGCAGTCAGAAACTTTGTGTGCTTCTTTTTCTGGTCTCTTTTTATCAGTTTTTAGAGAAACAAGAATATTTGTGTGATTCTGCACATAGTTATCCATTTCTAAAGGTGATCATCAAAGTCACCAGTAAATATTGCCTAGGTTGTATATTGTAAGGGTGTGTGATATTTCATTCTATTATCAGTGAGTCAGTATTAGATACGGTCTGAGCTGAAAATCGAAAGTTACTTGATAACCGTGTATTATAAATGAAAGAATATGCGTATGCAAAATGTATGGTGTAATGGACTAATAATGAGTAACATAGACAGGGCAATGGTATATGTTTGTCGCTTCTGTGTACTCTGTTGTTTGTGCAAATTAATATATGCAAGCACTTATGCAGTACATGTGGTCGTTGTGTGAACACTAGAACTAAACCCTAATAAGACTCATTGGACCTTAAATTCAGGGTGTATGATTTATGATCTCATATATGTGTTGCACAATGTGCTTACTTTACATATCTCTCATGTACATTTGTCTGTTCGTTTTCTTCAGGCGAGCCACCTGAGCCAGAGAAGGGCTTTGCTCTGAACTGTAATAAAGATGTTCTGGAGGAGGATGAGTTCAGAAGTCTCTGGTCCACTGCCACTTCATTCATCTTCCTCTTCCTCTTCTCACTGACATACAGCGCTGTACTCAGTTTCTTCAAGGTACCCAAAACATTAAATTGACTAAATAAGATGATAAATAAGATTGCATTGTAACATGTAACTAAAGTGTGTTTTTATTATTGATACATTTTCCAGATGAAGCAGTGATGATTTTTATAAACTTCTGAAGAATTCAAGGTTGAATGTTGAATCTATTTTGAATTTACATAATCTGCCTCTATGCACACATTTTTGAAGATTTTACCATTTTTTTTGACAATTATGTTCTCTGTATTAACACTCATCAATAAAGTCTTATTATGTATGTTATGTCAAGTTATTTAGATTGACATTATCTTGCCGTTTCAGTAGATGCTGCTGGTCCTTCAGAACATAAATTGTGAACATAAATCACAATCCACTCAGAAATTTCAGAATTATTAAAGCAATTAATTGGCAAGTCACACGTTGAATTAAATGTAAAATTTTGAAGAAAGACTGAAATAGTATTTATTGTAAAAACAAACTCCTCTAAACTTCATATTAATAAGAAGAATGGGGCTGTGGAAATGTGTTTTATCAAAAAGCATGAGGGCAAATGTGTCTGTTATATCAAACTGAATTCAATAAAGCAAATCAAAATGATTAATAAAGTAAAACTTTCTAACATCATTGGAAGGTGTTGAGGAGTGCCATAGCTCCACAAGATCTGTACTTTGTTTTATTTCTGTTCTTTCAGTTGTTCTGAAATTAGGATTGATTCAATGCACACAAATTACATATTCCTAGAAAAGCTTTAGTTCTACCAGAAAGACTCGGGAGATAGAATGATGATGAAGCATACATTTATTGACAGCCCAGCAAGCATAATAAAGTTTTGGCATAGGCCCCGTCCATAGTTTATAATCCGAGGGTAGCGGATCAGCATATTCCTGCCTGAAGATGAAGGCAGGGGCGAAGCCGACCCCCCTTTTGAGGTATGGACGGAACCATCCTGGTGGTGGTGGGGATGGTGGAGGTTGTCGCATCGGCATCTGCGAACTCAAACATGTGTAAGTACGACCTTTATACAGAAAATATGAAGACGTGATTGGATAGAGATGAAGTTAATAAGTGACGAAGTGATTAAGTCTTCCTGGCAGAACTTAAGCTGAAGCTTCCATTTCAGGGTAATGCAGTGGAGATTATGTGTTTGTTGTATTTCAATATTTTATCTCTGGGGATTGAGAATCACCAAAGCAGACAGAGCAGCTGCAAACTGCTGAGCACTCAAGGAAACGTTTCAATATCGCCAAACAATAATAAACTTAACAACTTTTAAGCAATTTCTAACAAATAGCTTAATATGCTAAACAATTCAAAGCAATTTGCGATGCTAAATGTATTAAAAAAAATAATATAACTGTAACAACATCCTCTTTATGTGTAGGATTCATTCAAAATGATGCCGCTTGAAACATTTGCTGAGAATTTGGAATGTAGCAATAAAACTTTACAATAATTTTAATGTCTAAGTAATTGTGCTTTGCTTATTTGCAAATGTGGTGGGCAAGTGTTTACTTTGACTAAGTTCTCTCAAAGGAATTTCACAATGTCAGAATTAGATCTATTCGAGAGTGTCTATGTATTCAGGGTCTCATTTCTTCCTCTTTTTCCTCTCACACCTGCGGAAGTGAAACTGCATTCATGTTTATGACTAACAATTCTTGGAAATGTTTAAATCTAAAACCAAAACCTGCAACAATTTTTGCTAACAACCTTTTGCTAAAAATTGCTAATAAGTTTTTACCAACTTTATACTGTTAACACATCACTCTATTAGCCACATTCATTTTCTGCCCATACATTTCAAAATGCAAAAACCTACATGCATTCTACAAACATTGACTATCAAAACATGGTAAACCCGATTCAATATCTAATAATTCTGTCACATCACCACTAGTTTTTTTTTTACCCAAAATGACTGTCAAAATACTAACAGTTAAATACTAACAAAAACTGCATTACTTGTTTCAGTTCTGCATTCAATAGACAATATATAATCCATTGGTTTTCATAATTCACTTTCCTTTTAATTTGAACCATTCTACAGTTTTGGTTGTGTGCTGAATGTTTGCACTCTTGGCAACATCTAAAAGTGAATGAGTCATTACTTTAGAATGTACAGAAAAGATGGTTATTTAAAGGTTATTTACACATAGTATATAACCGTCTTGAGGAACCCTTTATATGCTTAAATGGTTCTTTGTGTTAGAGTTTAGGGTTATGTATTCCTGTCTTTTGGTTTTTCAAATCTGTAACTGTCAAAACCACCTCATTACTGCTTTTCTGGAGCTCAGCTACAACTACACAGACTGTCAACAAACTCTCGACAGGTACATGATTTCTTTCTTAAAATATCTATACATTTTAACTTTAAAAATTCTAACTGGTTATCTACCAATCATGTATTTTTCTTGTTTTTAGTTTAACAGAACATGTAAGTAACAGAGATATTGAATTTATGATCCATGTTGTTAATCCATGTTATTTTTTTTTTTAATTATTACTTTATGCCTAAACATACCCAGTCACAAAAAACGCTAAGAGCCCAATGACTTTATATTACTTTCTCCTTTTAACACTGTAAAGGGCTCATATAATGTTCATTTTGGCCTTCATAAACATACTTGTTTTTATATAATCAAATGTACAGACAAACTGTAACTTTAGACTCAATTGTGTATTTCAGATGCTGACACGTACCATAACCTCATTATCTGCAGAGAGAAACTGCCACTCAGCATACACACATAATGAAGGATCTAAAGACATCATAGAGGATTGTGAAGATATTTCACTGGAACTTGGTCTTCATGTATCATGTTCAATGTCAATTGCTATTTATTAATGTATTCAGCTAAAAACTGTTGAGCACTGTCATTTTTGCTACAATTTGCCATGGCAATAAAAAAATAAAGCTAATTGACACAAAATGCCGGGGTTTATTTTATGTTAATCCAAAAGAAGGCAACACGATATAAGACCAGGCAGAACAACAATAATATTAAAACAATATTAATAAATAATATATACAAATAATTATAATAATACTAACATTAATAATATGAAGATACAATAATATAAATTAAATAAACTATTATTTAAAAGGTTATTTAATTACACCATTAAGGTCCTATATAGCACTTTTTAAAGCATGGTTCTTTATGGGACCTTATAAAAAGGATTCTATTTAGCACCAAGAAAGGTTCTGATATTGTTACAAGCCACAGAACCTTAATTTGGTACTGTTTAGAACCATTTTTCTAAAGAGTGTAGAAAAAAAGCAATACTGTTGCTCAACACTGCCACTGGTCAAATATGTCCCCTACTTGGAACTTCAATTGCCATCTTGGTTGAAATTGCTTTCTAGACTGTAACAAAAAACAACAACAACAACATACAGTATGTGGCCTTTGGTTCCGCATGAGTATGGAAAAAACATAATTTGTATTATGTTCATATTAGTACTCCTCTCCCCTACCTCTTCTTCTCTCTTGTCCTGATCTAACTTCTTCTCTCCACCCTCAACTCTCCCCTATATGCAATTGCTAACAATAAAGCTTGATGAGCTAAACATTTTACAGTTCTGTATAATGTATTAAAAAATAATTTAATTGTAAACATCCTCTTAAAGCCTACATTAATACTAATGCTTAAGATTGACTTGAATTACATTTTGTGGTCCACCCAAAATTATGCTGCTTGAAACATTTGCTGAGAATTTGGAATGTTGCAATAAAACTTTACAATTATTTGAATGTCTAAGTAATTTTGCTTTGCTTATATGCAAATGTGGTGGGCAAGTGTTACTTTGACTAAGTTCTCTCAAAGGAATTTCAGAATGTCAGAATTAGATCTATTTGAGAGCATCAATGTATTCAGGGTCTCTCTTTCTTCCTCTTTTTCCCCTCACACCTGCTGAAGTGAAACTGCGTTCATGTTTATGACTAACAATTCTTAGAAATGTTTAAAGTTAAAAGCTGCAACAATTAATAATTTATTTTTCTATGGTTTATTTTACACATACATTTACAACACTTACAACAAGTATTTATCAATACTAAAAGTATAGCCTACTTTTTCTAAATTAGCCAAATTGTTAATTTTCTGCCCAAAATCATATTTTGTTAAATACAAACTACACTTACAAATGCTAAAAACATTTTTCTACATATAACTATCAAAACAGCAATCCCTATTCAAATTTGAATCATTTAATCACACACACATTCAACACACAGCACTTGGCTCACATAAACGTGAATAGTCATAGATAATATAATAATAATAATTTGTTACATTATATCAAACTTTTCTGGGTACTCAAAGCACTTTTAGATTATGTACAGTATCAGCCACTGGTCAAATGGGTACCATACCCAGAACTTCAGTTGCCACCTCTGTTGAATATTGCTTCCTGGGGTGCAGGTGGGGTGCAGTGTTGATGGTGCTCCCATAGAGGTTGGGATGGTGCCCTCTTATTTAGTATTACTATTCCTCTCCCTCACCAAGACATTATTTTTTTCTCACTCTGCTTCTCTGTGTTGTTCTGCATCAACACTGAATAAAAACAATTCAAAGAGACTTATTTTACTGTGTGTGTCCAAGTAATGGAAAGAGCTTCAACTCCGGACTATGCCTCCAATTGAGATTAGGTTCAGCTATTCAGCGTATTCAGTGATCTGCTACTTTATGCTTATCAGTTATTTCAGTATTTGTTTTATATATGTTTTCAATACTTTTGAGCTGCTGCTGTTGTTGCAGAAGTAGAGGCCAAGGTTTGGAACATTAGGGCCTGGTTTCACAGACAGGGCTTAGATTAGGCCTTAGTTCAATTAGGACATTTAAATGGCTTAAATGTGTCTTAGAAAAAAAACATTGTGTGCATATTGAGATAAAACAATGGCACTGACATATTTTAAGATTTGTCAGTGCAAGTTGCTTTCAGTTAAAGCAGCTCAAACATGCATTTTTTTCTCGGACTTAAGCCTTATCTGTAAGTCCGAAACAAAGATTCAACTCATTTTTTAAAGTCAGTTTAATGTAATTTTAGTTTAAATGACTTAAACATCCAAGTTGATTATACTTTAAAAATTTAAGGTGGCTACTTTTTTTTTTTTTACAGTGTATTAACATTCTAGTAACTACTGTGTTACCTAACAAGAAACGTCTCGGTTAAGTATGGTAACCCTCGTTCCCTGAAGGAGGGAACGGAGACGTACGTCGGTAATACCGACGAATTGGGATCACTTCAGAGAGCCCCTATCAGCTTCGAGAACTTAAAGCAGCACTAGGTAGTTTTTGCTCTCGGGGTCCCCCTACAGTTGAGAAACAGTATTGTCCTCTATTACTGTCGTAAACTGTCATTCTACATCAGTGGATGCATCGCACGTGCATTTGTTGACATGACAACTATGATAGCCCTGAACACTGCAGGAGTTCACATGCAGGTGTTCTGCTTGTGTCGCGTGTGAAATGTCTTCATCTCAGGTAACGTTACAGTGGCATATGTTTCAGCATGTCATATGAATATAATTTCATGGTTTTTATTTTTTTCAAACGCCAAATGATCGCGATGCTCACGTTTACAAGCAAGCGTCATTATAGTAGCCTAGTCTATTGGTTACCGTTTTACAGAATCTATGATACTTCAATTCAATGTTTGAGTGGTAGGTAATAACCATATATCGTCAATATTATAATATCAAGCTACCCTAGATGAATCTGCAAATTTGAAAAATCGATTTGCATTATAGCTTGAGGCAAGACAAATACACCAATATCACAGACATGTTAGGTATCCTAAAATATGATTTTGATTTATGATTTACGTATTTACTGGCAAGAATGTAGCCCCTCCTCCTTCAGCTTACGCCAACGAGCAAACGCTGCCCAATGTTGATCCTCGTCCTGCCTTTAATCCGATCACTTTCTCGTTTCCTCTTTTTGCTTTCCTCCGACAAAACCTTTGCTTTCTTATTTTTCTGTGCTGCTTCGGCCATGACTATAACATTCGGCAAACAAATTATAGTTTTTCTCGCACGTCCGAATTTAAGGAAGTGGGGGGTGGTGGTGGAAAGTGACGTATATGCCGTAAAGCAGTCGAATTTTGTAGTTCTTTTTTTTTCTCGGGTTACTACCCGAAGTTTAAAAGTACGATTAAAAACGATACAGACCCCGTCAGGCTATGGCAGACGTGTCATTCAACCTATTGTAAGTCGATGTATCATCACAAGAGGTTTGAAAATATATTATAAAGGTTGAAAAGTTACCTAGTGCTGCTTTAAGAACAGGCCAATGAACAATTTGGCGTGCGAGATTTGCATCTCGCGCTCCGCCCCGCGCCGCGGGTATAAACAGGAAGCGAGAGCATCGCACAGACGTTTTTCACTGAGGAGCCGAACCAGTGACTCGGCCATGCAGTGATGGAAGGAACTGTGGCGACGGGACGTACGTCTCCGTTCCCTCCTTCAGGGAACGAGGGTTACCATACGTAACCGAGACGTTCCCTTTCAGTTGGTCACTACGACGTACGTCGAAAATACCGACGAATTGGGATCCCTATGGAAAGCGCCACAGTTACTACCACTACCAGCGCCCAGCGAGAGCCCCTCAGACCCCGTTCTGAAGCGGGCGGGGAGATTCACACCAGAAGAGTCATACTGCTGTTCCGCAAGACCCATTCAGCAGACTTGATTGGATAACGCTGGGAAAGCGTGCCCGAAGGACGCTGCGGGAGCCACATCATGCCCAGAGGGAGTTACCATGTGGAAAGAACGTATGGCCTGGCCGTGGGCAGCTCAACATACGAAAGTCCCAGGGGAGGCCCTGGCCTAATGCAGGCGGGGGACGACACCGTACTGAGACGGCAGAGAACTCTGCCAAGGGAAAGACACGAGCTCGCCGTAGGGAGCTGTACCGTGGAGAATAAACGTATGGGACCACCGTAGGAGTCACGACATACGGAACCCAGCCTGACACAAGTTCCACCAATGCATACGAGTGCCAGACCTGGCGTCGGACGCTCCGCAACATCTGACTGCCGAGGGGTGCGGAGGACTCAACAGGGTTCGCCAATCCTGGGGAACTCGACTGGAGAAATAAGCGCACGTATCTGTTCCAGGGGAAGGGAATGGCGCAGCAAGCCGACACTAGAACGGGCACTTCAGTGAAGCTGACTATGGGAAGCGAGCACACGAGAAGCCACCGGCTCTACACGCAGGCTATAAAACCTAGCGAACGTGTTGGGTGTCGCCCAGCCCGCAGCTCTACAAATGTCTGTCAGCGAGGCGCCACGAGCCAGCGCCCAGGAAGAAGCTACACCCCTGGTGGAGTGAGCTCTAACCCCGAGCGGGCAGGGCACGTCTTGGGATTCATACGCCAAGACGATGGCATCCACTATCCAGTGGGCCATCCTCTGCTTGGAGACAGCCTTTCCCTTCTGCTGTCCTCCGTAACAGACGAAGAGCATCTCTGAGGTCCTGAAGCTTTGCGTTCTGTCCACGTAAGTCCGGAGAGCACGGACAGGACAGAGAAAAGCTAGGGCTGGGTCTGCCTCCTCCGAAGGCAGCGCTTGCAGGCTCACCGCTTGGTCCCGGAAGGGAGTAGTGGGAATCTTGGGCACATATCCAGGCCGGGGTCTCAGGGTCACCTGAGAATCACCCGGCCCGAACTCCAGGCACGATTCGTCGACCGAAAATGCCTGCAGGTCCCCTACCCTCTTAACTGAGGCCAATGCAAGCAGGAGGATTGTCTTTAGAGACAAGATCTTAAGCTCTAGTGACTGTAAAGGCTCGAAGGGCGCCCTCTGCAGTGCGGTCAGCACCAGAGTCAAGTCCCAAGAGGGGTATAGAGGAAGGGCGAGGAGGATTTAGTCTCCTCGCTCCCCTCAGGAACCTGACGATCAGATCATGCTTGCCTAAGGACTCACCATTAACGAGGTCATAGCTTGCGGCGATAGCGGCAACATATACCTTGAGGGTGGAGGGAGACAGACTTCGCTCCAACCCGTCTTGAAGAAAAGATAGCACAGATCCGATCGAACACTTCCGGGGGTCTTCTCGGCGAGAAGAGCACCAGTCAACGAACAGGTTCCACTTCAACGCATATAGCCGTCTCGTAGAGGGGGCTCTGGCGGAAGCAATGGTGTCGACTACCGCTTGCGGTAGGTCACCTAGAACCTCCGCGTCCCGTCCAGGGACCAGACATGGAGTTTCCGGAGGTCTGGACGCGGGTGCCATAGGGTGCCCCGTCTCTGAGACAGAAGGTCCTGCCTCAGAGGAATGGGCCAAGGAGGTGCTGTCGCGAGGAGC